>JBBMKF010000067.1:1138446-1154594 GCA_037834155.1 Curcuma caesia | reverse complement strand
TCAATTTACTATATTAGGGCCCTTACTATATATTGGGGAGATAAATAGCCCCAAAGGGGCTATTTACGACTAATCCGAAACTATGTTAGACTGGTGCGAAGGGCAGATCTTTCGTAGTTTTTAATTTCGGAAATCAGGTTGACTTTTGACTTCCTTATACTTGAAGCAGTGTGCTGTGCATTTGCAACAGTACTATGCTGACTCTAGTTTGAAGGGTAGTAAACCGTCCGTCTCAGTATGTCTAAGTAGGGCAGGGATTCCAACCATTATCCCAGTCCACCATCGTCACATTATTATGCGGCGTGGGGAAAGAGGAGACCGGTTGGTCCGTTTGTATCTCTCCTGGTTCAGTTTGTGTCGAATCATCCCTCTTGCTAAGCGTGTAAGCAAAGCAACGTTTGATTCGATCACTATGCCTATGGAAGATCCAGACCGTGTAAATGTTGTTATGGGTTATATAAAAGATTCATTTTCTACCCTACAACCTCTTTACATGCCTTGGCTTCCTAAGATCCCTCTTGACAAAGGGGTATCTTGGGTTCCGACTTGGAAATCGACACCAAATGACGACCGACGGGTGAGAACCCTGAAGGTGCCATCAAACATATTTTCTTCATTGAAGTATGAGATTGCAGCTTTTGCTCAATCTATGGCATGGTTCGAGAAATTTTGGTTAGATGTACATCCTGGGTGTTTGTGGTCAAAGAGGACTTTGTTTCCTCTAGACTATAGTTATAATACTCGGGCGTGCCTTGAGGGGCTCGACCTATACAGAGAGCGTATTTGGCCTCTGATGGGTTCGTCCTTTTGGTCTTATAAAGAGCCAGGAGAACGCCCTCTAGTTCCGGGTCGCCTTGCGTGCACCCTTTCTGGATCTGGTAAAAGGCGAATATTCGCCATAGGGAGTGCGACAGCGTCTTTTGCACCCAGTGCATTCATGGGCAATGCGGGTTTGATCTCGTTTGCCTTGCGATGGCACTTTCCGACAAGAGGGTCCCATACATCGGCTTAGAGCGAAAGGGTTGATGGACGTATGTTCATACGACCTTAGTAGTGCTACTGATCGATGGCCGGCTAATATTATTCTTATCGTAATGATCGGGAAGGCGAGCCGTTGAATGTTTTGTCTCTGGGACCTTGAGAGCGACCTTCTTTGTGGTCGGACCTCCGCTTATTAAAAAGGCGCGTCTGATCTATTTCGCCTAAGGACAACCCTTAGGGTATTACGGGTCCTGGGCCCTTTTCAGCCTTTCACACCATTATTTGGTGTGGTTGGCTGCGTATATGGTTGATCCGAGGAGGAGGTCGCCTTTCGAGCGATATGCTCTTCTCGGTGATGATATTGTCATTGCCGCCATACTAATATAAGTTGCGGTGGCTGAAGAGTATCGAAAGTTGTTGAGTATGCTCGGTGTATCTGTGTCTCAGTCTAAGTCATTGGACTCAAAGACCGGTGCACTAGAGTTTGCTAAGCAATTCTGGGTTAAAGGGATTCAAGTTAATCTCACTCCAGTCTCTGCTAAAGCCATGCTTGCAGCATCGACTTTCCTAGGCCTGTGTCATGTAGCTGAAAAGTACGAACTTAATAAATCGTGTCTTATTAGGCTGGCAGGCGCCGGTTATAGGGTTAGATCCCGTATCCGTTCAACCTGATTGTCTCCAAGATGGAAACAGTTACTGGCGATATCTGATAGGTCACTAACTCGGCTCTCACTACCTTTAGATATTTGGTTAGGACGGGGATATCCTCTTAATCCGTATTTGAAGGGAATCATAGTGAGAGTAGTACTTGCGGCCTACGGAATTACGACCTGTTCCTGACATGTACGTAGGGCGTCCAGGTGAAAGCGATTTCCTTGAGTATACTTTATACCAAAATTGGATTCAAGATTGGCTAAAGTGGCTCAAATGGTTTTGTCAGCTTAGCGTGGACCCAAATCCTAGTCTTGAAGAGCTGTTTAATCCTCCTATGTGTTCAACATCCTGGAAGCGCACGACCCGAGACGGTCAAAAGGTACGGTCTTCTATGGCTCTGTTGGGACTTGGGGGATGGATGGACTCTCGGGACTGTACCTCCATGTTTAGTCGCATGGGGTGAAAGACCAACAAGAGATATCATCTAGATAAAAAGGTAGCATAGTTGGTTCTCCGCCAGCTGTGTGTAGGGTATCCTTGAATATAAGTAATTAAGCGCACCTGACTGGCAAGGCCATTCACTCTGACGCACCAGGTCGTCAATGGTGTGTACACCATTGACTCTTTGGCTATTCAAAACTCCGAAAGATCTGCCCTTCGCACCAGTCGTGCCCACCTTATAAGTTCATTCAAAACGTAGACAGATCTACTCACTCTACTTAATTAAGCACCAGTCTAACATGGCTATCGGCCATTCACTCTACCGCTGTCGCTCGTCTTCACTGTCGTTCGACCCTCACCGAGTCGTCTTTCGTCAGCTTTCCTGATCGGCGGCTTCCGAGTCGGCTTTGATTCACCCTTACCTTATGTCCGAGTCGGCTTTGATTCACCCTTATGAGTGGAGCTCGCCCGATAGCTTTTTTCTCAGTTCTCCCCCATCGTTTTCATCCCTCATAGTGGGATGGATGACCTCATAGTGGGATGGATGAGTAAGAACCTTAGAGTCTTTCCCCACAGTCGGGCACAGAAGTTTAAGTAGTAGTCTGCCTCACCCGATTAAGAACTCTATCTATATTAGATAAGTAAACTCTGTAACCTGAACTTCAATATCTGTCTCGAGCCAATGCAATAGGGCACTCTGTCTCGAGCCAATGCAATAGGGCTATCAAAGGATTCCACTCAAAAGACAGGAACCCTGAACCATCACCAAGAGCCGCGGAAGACTGAGGAGCACCTCAGGAGCACCATAAAGTAAGGGACTTGGGGGCGAGCCCTAGCTTATTCAATTAGTAAGTAGTAAGCGCATCTCGACCGATAGTAAGCGCATCTCGACCGATAAGAAGAAGATCCTAATGCATGCCATAGTACAAGAAGAAGTGAACGAAGCACAGAGAGAGGGAAGGATAGCCAACTCTTCTCTCTTCCAAAAGGTCAACTCTCAGCCCCGTACTCTTGAGTAATCTCAAAGTTAAGTATAGCTCATAAAGGAAGGGCAGGAAGGCCAGAATGATGCCTTAACTCATTGAAGACCCGTGCCAGGAAGACAAATGAGGAGTTTGCACTCGGATTAAACTTCAAAGAGAGGGCATAATCTTTCTTAGATTAGCTTTGGAGAAGATCAAATCCTACTTAGTATCGACTCGCACATCCTACCATCCTACGCACATCCTACCATCCTACTTAGTATCGACTCGCACAGGTAAGGAGAGGTCGACTCGCACATCCTACTTAGTATCGACTCGCACAGGTAAGGAGAGGTCGACTCGCACAGGTAAGGAGAGGGGGCCCATCTGATTTCTACTACATATATAAGAGAGCCCTTTTCCCTAAGTTAAGAGAGCCCTCCCTAAGTGTACAGCTCTTTTATAAGCCTCAAGTTCTAGCTCTTTCTTTTGAGCTACTAAGTCAAAAGCTTCTTTTGATAGGTCTAATGATTCTGGTATAAGTATTTCCTCCTTTCCTAAATTGATGACTTATTGATATATTGCTCGCAACCGAGTTGCTCTATACTCTTTTACGAAGAGAGGGTTGGCAAAGAAAGAGAGAAATTCCTAGCATTCCTTAGTTGATCCGCATTCCTATCCATTGAGTGCACCGGCCCGCCCCCCGAAGACCATGAATCGCATGGAGACTCATTGTAATTAGTCGCTCCCGCTGGTCGCTCCGCGACGCGTGCCAAAAATGTCCAATTCAGAGCTAGTGGACGTCTCATAAGGCGTGGGCTAAGGTAGGGTGCGGAGAGGAACTCATAGGACCGGTGCTTTCGCAGCAATTTAAACTAAGCAGAGTTCTTCCTAAGGCCAGGCTCCATTCAGACAGCTCAGCGGTAGGTACGAGTGCAACGACTCAATGGCAGGAATTTAACCAAGCGAGTGGAATGAACGACAAGAGGGACCTATTGTCTTAATTGGGAATGAAGCCTAGGCTGGTCCTGGCTAGTCTTACTGGGGACCATGAGAACCGGCCAAACTGACTATATATTTGCAAGGCAGAGTAGCAGTCGGCTGGTCTGACCCGTGCTGGCACTGGTTGGCCGGGCCAAGACTGGTCTTAACCGTACCCGTCCCAACTCTACTCTAATCCATGTCTTGTCGCCACCGCTGTGGAAGATCTACATGATGAGTTAGCAGAGCAATGGCCATCTTTAACGACTCTGATCTCGTGCTTCCGCCATAGTTTCTTTCAAGATGAGCTGCAAGTCCCAGCTAATTATAGTATTGCGATCTGCCAGCTGAGTATGTAGATATTACGAATATCATCGGACAGTGTCTGAGGCGTACTGAAGAGATAGCTATTTCACTAGAACGTAAATGGCATTGCATACCTACGTCGTTCTACAAAACTACTACTGATCTTTCGCTTAAGAGCAGCAGTCGTTCATGGTATTCAAAACTACGAAAGATCTTTTCTTCCGATCGGTTATAGTATGACGATCGGTAACTACGCAATAGTCGTCTTATGATCGGCCCTGTATATATATTGGCGTCAATAGTCGTTCATGGCTAAACCACTCTTGATCTACCCATCGTCCCCCTCGTCAGTCTCGCACGCTCCCGTCGCTATCGCCTATTACTGAATTAAGGGCCTAAGAAATTTGATTAAAGATAGAGAAAGCTCATCTTTCAGTCTTGCAAGGCCTAGAGTGGAATTTAAGTTTCTTTCCCGCGAAGTACTATAAAGAACGGTGCTCCTTAATTTAGCCTGCGCTCCTCTCTCTTTCACGAGTTAAATTGAAAAGATCAAAGATCCGTCTTTCCCATAGGCTTACTAGCCTTCTATTAATGATTCGAAGAGATAATGATCATTCTGTGCGGGGAAGATTGTAATGTCATTAGTCAGAATACTAAGTGCAGATAAAGTGCTGAGTACCGAACGATAGTGCAGATAAAGTGCTGAGTACCGAACGAGAGAATCAGTTTGAGGGGAACCTCCTTTTACATGTAATAAGTTCCAGCTTCTTATATGGGGTCACGACACATTTGATTCCCTCATATACTGTCTAACATGGCATATAGCCGTCCACTCCACCCCGTAGAGCCCATCTTTTCTTCTATCTTTTCCTGATGGTCTATCCCTTCTATCTTCCTGATGGTCTATCCCTCTGTAGGCTCCCCCCACTTAGGGTTTCACTATCTTTTTAGACTCTATCCCTCAACGGTCAATCCCTTCGGCCCGGATGGTCTTGCATGCGCTCGATCCCATCCTTACGTCCGTAATCAGCAAGAGTAGTGCATTGTTATAGTTATTTAACTACTTTTTTTTTATCTGCGGGTCTTGTGTACCATTTCACTCTTTAAAACGATCCCTTCATCATTGTGGACTAGATTATCTTATCTTGGATTTGGGGTTATTATAAGATTTATAAGTACCTATCATTTCTAACTCACTTTCCCCCCACTTGATTTGAGTCGAGCTTTTTGATCTTCCTTGATGCCCTGATGCCCTGATGTCTTCAATCCCCGATCCCTCTTTACCTATCATTGGGCCGATCCCTCTTTACCTATCATTGGGTATATGAACGACTAGTCAGAAGATCAGACTAGTCTAGTAAGAGTATAAGAATAGTAATCATGCAGCAAGAGTCGAATAAAGATAGCCGCATGCACCATTCACTCTTTCACTCCCCCTGAGCGTCTTCCCCCCAGCGCGCCTCCTGCTCCTGCTCCTTCTCCAAGGCACTTATCACTTCCCCCCAGCGCGCCTCCTGCTCCTGCTCCTTCTCCAAGGCACTTATCACTTACTCCAAGGCAAGGCACTTATCACTTACTCCAAGGCAAGGCACTTATCACTTACACTCCAAGGCACTTATCACTTACTCCAAGGCAAGGCACTTATCACTTATATGTAATTGCAAGGATTATGCCCCTATTCGTTCTGGATTCAAAAAGAGTGAGCTCTCGTTGGGGACCCAAATGCATTCTCTAGCTTTAGCTTTAAAAAGCTCAAGCGCTCAAAAGACGGATAAGAGGGCCGAAATCACTATGGACGTTGGAGGGCCTCTTAATTTAGATTTCTAAAGCGAAATCACTATGGACGTTGGGGGGATCGAACTAAAGAGAAATTAGGAAAGAGGAAATGTAAATAGCATGTACCATTGACGACCACCACTTAGCTCTCGCTCCTTCCTCTTGCTGGTGATCAATTGACGACCACTACTTAGCTCTCGCTCCTTCCTCTTGCTGGTGATCAATTCCCCTAATTCTTCTTTCTGGACCACTACTGGACCACTAAACTTTATTTGACGTTTTATTCGAATGGACTGCGAACTTCTTACATTCCGAATCCCCCTACGCGAACTTCTTACATTCCTACTATACCCCTACCCTAATTAGCCGAATCCCCCTACCCTAATTATAATTTGCATGTGTACATTTGACTTCTCTTTGATCCTCCATCTGCATACCCATTTGACTTCTCTTTGATCCTCCATCTTATATCAATACCTCCCGTAAAGGAGTTAACGAATGTCAAGACCTCCCGTAAAGGAGTTAACGAATGAAAGAGCTGAGTCTGCCTATTAACGAATGAAAGAGCTGAGTCTGCCTATTTCAAATGGATCTATTCCTACTATACCCTCATTCTATTCCTACTATACCCTCATTCAGATAAGAGACTATATCATATTAAGATAAAGAGTGGAGCGACATTAATCAGTGTTTTTTCCTGACCGCTTTTAATATCTCTCTTTCATACCCTTGCGATTCCACTTTCCCCCTCATTCTTCTCCTAGTTGCCGGTTGCTTTTCGTTGCTGTCCATAGCGCTCTTTCTTCTCCTACCGGTTGCTTTTCGTTGCTGTCCATAGCGCTACCTCTAAGAGGTAGGGATCAGAGTCTAATTAAATATTTTATAAAAAAGGGATGAGTTTGGACTTTTGGAAGCAGCACTACGTACTCCCATTTGCTGAGAGGGACGAGAAAGTGTATGCTAAGACTCACAGGTATTGACGACCTGTAGCTAGGGACGAGCAGAACGACGTGGACGAGTGCACTTACTGAAGTTAATAAATCTAATAAAGCAATCATTCCTAACTCACTCACAGTAAGCTCAAACTCCATTTCAGGGGCCAGAGCTAATAAGTAGAGGAAAAAGATCTCCATTTATTCGCTCTGGTTCACCCTCGATCAGTAAGAAAGGGAAAGTCAAAGTAGTGGGCACCCTCTCCCTCTATCAGTAAGAAAGGGCTCTGGTTCACCCTCGATCAGTAAGAAAGGGAAAGTCAAAGTAGTGGGCACCTAAGTTTCTTTTCTCACTTGGATCTTTCTGATGGAGAAGCTGGTGAGTCAACTTATAAAAGATTCGACGCGGGCAATGCCAATGAAGATCAAAGACTACATATGTAGCAGTTCGGAAAGGGCACTCTTTGAGTTCCTAACTTGGAGTGAGAAGTAGGGACCTATATAAAGAGGTCCCAGGACCTACTCCTACATAACTATAACTGGAAGGGCAAGTGAAAGCGACCTCCATAACTATAACTGGAAGGGCAAACTATAACTGGAAGGGCAAGTGAAAGCGACCTCCCTATAACTGGAAGGGCAAGTTCAATGGAAAAGTAGCTCGACGCTTACTGAGTGGGGAATGACAAAATAAAAAGGAAGTTACAAAGAAAACCCTAGGAAGTTACAAAGAAAACCCTAGTAGGAGTAAAGAAAACCCTAGGAGTCATATATTAAGCTGCAGCTCCTCTTATTCAAGATATGAAGCTAGTGCCCTTCCCTTGCCCTAGTATGGGGATGAGACAAACCTTCCCCCTAGTATGGGGATGAGACAAAAAAAAGAAAGCATAAACTATTTCAGTAGTTCCCGAGGGGGAGGGAGTACAGATTCAGTCTGATAGCTCGTCAGTTTCAGTATATACGATAGGGTATGAAGGAGCTCGACCATAAGGAAGGAGTAAATCGGCGTAGAGACCATAGGGTCGTTCGAGGAAGACGACTACAAGTCAAGGAGGGAAGACGTCGACGTGCTCTACCTCGACCATAAAGGAGGGGAAAGACATTTATATTCCATAATCTCCGTTTACGTTTGCTACGGGGGCATTCTAACTAAACTATACAGTTTGAGGATGAAATAGCTCGATCGATTAATATAAGAGAAATCCTAGGGAAGATAAAGAAGGGGGAGGGGTTAGGGCCTCATAGCATAAAATCAATCTTGACCCCAGGCTGTCCCATGTTCTAGAGTAGTGGATTCTTTCTTAAGGCTGTCCCATGTTCTAGAGTAGTGAGGCTGTCCCATGTTCTAGAGTAGTGGATTCTTTCTTATAATTTGATGTGGTAGTGAAAGAAAAGATATGTAGAAGATAATGCAGGGGTGAAAGATGGGTCCAGTAGATAAATGCAGGAGTGATAGGAGCAATGCCCCTAGCTCTTCATCTCTTTCTGAAGAACTCTCCCTCTTATGCCCCTTTGCTTAGCTCTTCATCTCTTTCTGAAGAACGAATTGAACTCACATTGAATTCACGAGAAGCATTTAATAAGGCACCAGCTTCTATAAGTATTAAGTCCAGAACGCATAATAAGTCAGTCCTTTAATAGGTTTCAAAGATCTTTCAAATGCTTCTCACTTGCTCCTATTCTTTGCGAAAGACTGATAACTAAGATCAACTCTGAATGAAATAATGGTAATAAGTAGTCTTACATAAATGGCCCTAAAGGCGAGGACTACCGGCAATGCAACCGAAAGAAAGAGATCCGATGGATGCGCAGAGGTGTTCAACAAAAGATTAGGCCCTTACTATAATTTCATCGGATTAGTCGTAAATAGCCTTTGGGGCTCTTTATCTCCTTAGGCAGGGCGTCTTCTACATTAAGAAATTCCCATGCTCTATAGCTAAAGCGTTAAAGAGTGAATTCGAAAGGGCCTTCCTATAGTACGCGGAAGCGCACTTAAAGAGGACTGGACCGGAATAGCGGAATTACTTGTAGTAGAGTTGACTAAACCATACCGAAATAACTAGTAGGCATTGATTTTAGGCTCCCGTAGTATTATCTCTCTTCTACTGGACCACTCCTGCATTTCTCTACAACTAGAATTTTATCTCAATTTATATAGTCAATTCCCACTCCTGCATTCTCTTCTACCATTCTTAATAAATTTACTATTTCTTTGTATATATATGCGGAGAAAGATCTACTTACTAAGGCAAAAATATAGTAAATCATCGACAACTACAACTTAATCAAAGTGCGAGTTTCTGGAACTTCCTTAGCTCATATACGAATGGCATATTATACAAAAAAGAAGCAGCCCTAATATAATATAGTGAAATTAATGAAAAGAGGAACTTATATTATAGTTTAGTCTACAATAGCCTTTGGGGCTATTTATCTCCTCTGCATAATTTACTAGATTTTTGGGGAACTTATATTATATACAGGCGGATTAGAACTTAATATTATGAATGTAGGGCCTTTGGGGCTATTTATCTCCTTCGACCCATACTATAAAAAATTCCGAGGTATGATTAACGGAAGAAAAAAAGCAAGGATGGAATTTCACTAAGTACAAAAGCAAGGGGTGGAGGGGCGAAGAGCTGAGCCGTTAGGCGAAGGGGCGAAGAGCTGAGCCGTTAGGCGAAGGGGCGAAGAGCTGAGCCGTTAGGCGAAGGGGCGAAGAGCTGAGCCGAAAGGCGAAGGGCAGAACCCAAAACCAAATTTTATATACCAGGATGCCTATCCAAAACCACGGATCGGGGGTACGAGGGGTCAACATACTTGGGACTATCACGGGGGAAGAGAGACCCTATTCCAGGGAAAGTGAGCATATCCTCCCACGAGGGGAATAACAAAAAGGGGGGAACCGGACTAGAGCTAATAAATAGTTACATCTACAACAGCAGCTAAAGAAACTATTTAGGCCTACCGCTATAAAGAGAGAGGACGAGGTAAAACAGCTCAGAAAGAGAGAGGACGAGCCACAACAGAAGAGTACTAGGTACAACAGCAGAGAAACAGACAGTATCGACGCATACCGATCTTAAGCGGTTCCAGTTTAGGATTGATCAGAAAGAGTAGTGCACTACACAAACCAGAAACAACTGCAACTAAAGAAAGATAGCGTTGACGCCTACAGATATAAAGTAGTGACCTACACAACTCCAGCTAAACAAGGATAGGGGTTACGAGGACGGATATAAAGAAAGGGGTTAAAGTTTAGCCTTGAACGTTAAGGCTCTTAAGGGTACTTTAGCGTGGACGGGTACCGATATAAAATAAAGTATTGAACTCCACAACTGCGGAGAAAGAATATGTCCTGGTACGGCTATAAAGATAGAGGAAGAGACCTAAAACTTAAGGATTGAAGTTTAGGCTTACACGCCAGGGTTTCCACTTTACGGTTGACGCGTACGGATATTAAGGGGTTCCGGTTTAGGGTGGACGGGTACGGCTAAAAAGTAGTGAACTGAACAACAGCAGCTAAGCAGATAAACAGTATGTCCTGGTACGGCTCTTAACAGAGAGTCCTAGAACTACCACTTAAGGGTTTCTAGTTGACGAACAGAACTCACACTTAAGGGGGGCAGTTGAGGCTTACAGTTACGGGGACGGATAGAAAGAGAGAGGACGAGACCTCACAGGGTTTCCGGGGTTACGACTACGGCTCTTAACAGAGAGTAAGAGTACGAGAAAACAGCCACTTAGGGGTTTCCACTTTAGGAAGAGACCTCAAACTTAGGGGTTTCCAGTTCAGGGTGTACGGGGACGGCTATAAAGAGAGAGTCCTAGAAAAGCCCCTTTAGGGTTTCCAATTTATAGGCCCCTTAACGGTTCCAGTTTAGGTTGACCGAAGAGATAGGTTTACCAAAGGGAAGAGAGCTCTACTACAAGAGGGAAGAGTAATAGATGTAAGGGAAGAGTAAGAGCCCTACTACAATAGGGAAGAGTAATAGATGTAAGGGAAAAGTAATAGCCCTACAATCAATAGGAACGATCAATAGGAACAATCAATAGGAACAATAGGAAAGAGTAGGAAAGAGTAATAGACCTACTTAAACAATAGGAACTACTTAAACAATAGGAAAGAGTAAGAGCCCTACTTAAAGACTTGTACAATTCTTAAATAGAAGTACAATTACAAAGTAGACCCTACTACAAACTATAGGCTATATTTAATTATAAAGTATAGGGGTTAATTATAAAGGATAGGCACATGAAATTAAAAACTAACTATGCAACGGTTACCTGTTAGGGACGGGGGGCCTCTCCTCCCTCACTTCACTTCCCTCTTAATATATATATATATAGTATAGGTAGGTTACTAGCTTCGCTTATAGGTCCGTAGGTAGGTATAGCGGCTCTTGTATCTGCTCTGCCGTACTCGGTACTCGTACTTGCTGCTCTGTAGCTCACTCTATGCCCCCCGCTCGCTCCCTGTCGGTTGCTCGCTACCCCCCAATAGCCCTTTTGCCTAGTCCTAGCTCCTGAGTTGCCTCTGGGGTCCGGGGTTGCCTCTGAAGTAGGGGTTCCCACTCATAGGTTTCCTCCGGGGTAGGGGTTGCCCACTCCTTTGTTGCCTTAGAGGTAGTTGCCTCTGGGGTCGGTTCTAGCTCTGAAGTCGTTTGCCGCCCGGGTCCTCCCCCGAGGGGAGTTAGAGGGGGTAACGGTCCGCTGCCCATTCATGGGTTGCCCTTTTGAGGTAGGGGAGCTGCTCTTCAGAAAATCGGGCGAAAATAAAAAATTTTGAAAAAATGAAAAAATTTGACCTCGACCATCAGACTATTGAGGGAAGGAAAATAGTACATTAATCGGTCGTTACGTTCGGTCGGATATGGCCACGACTGACCCATCTGCGCCGGATATAAATTTAGCTGAGGCAGAAAAAGTAAGTCCACTGCACCTCGACCATACCTAGCTAAGGTATGTGTATACAGCAATCACAGCCCCTGGGACGCCAGATGTCGCTAGACTTGTCATTCTGAGTAAACCACCATCGTCTAGTAAACCTTTATGGGGTTTGAAAGGAAAACTCCACTGAGACAAACCGGTACATGTGCGAAACCGGTACATCTGTTCCTAGAGTTGTATCCATTAGGCGAAGTCTCAGGTGCAACCTGAAAGTAGAACCGTCAAAAAAGGTTCCCGTAGTTCATCCGGCTTCTGTGATGAACATACTTGTCATTTGATTCAATTTGACGTCACATATTTCCTTAACAAAACACCCATTGGAAGATGAAATTGCTTAAGAGAAAATACAATTGTACGAGCCATTTTGATATTACTGTTCTTAAGAGAAAAACAAGATTGCAGCTAAAGAGTATTTCCCTCTACAATTTAGTAAACCTGTACAATTCCCTCGTATTTTCCATGTACAACAGCAGATAAAGAGTATCGACGGGTACGGCTATAAAGATAGAGGACGAGACCTCAAACTTTACGGTTTACGAGTACCGCTCTTAGGGGGTTCCAGTTTAAGAGTTTAAGGAACTCTTAAGGGTTTCACTTAACGGTTGACATTAGCTTAAATACCAGATAAAGGGTTTCAGTTTACCATTCCTGAGAAAGAAAGAAAGAGTATTGCACTACACAAACCATCTACAACAGCAGCTAAAGAGTACAGTTACGGGTACAGCTATAAAGATAGAGGACGAGAACAGCCACTTAATAGAGTACGAGAACAGCCACTTAAGGGTTTCCAGAGGGTTTACAGTTGAGGATTTCCAATTTAGGAATAGACCGAACACGCCAGGGTTTCCAATTTAGGCCACTAAAGGGTTTAAGTTTAGGCTTTAACGAACGTTAGGGCTAAAAAGTACAAACCAGACACAACAGCAGCTAAAGAAACTATAGAAGGGTACCGCTTAAGGGTACCGATAGAAAGAGAGAGGAAGAGACCTCAAACTTTACGGTTCCAGTTCAGGCTTCTAGTTACGCGTACGGATAGAAAGTATTGAACTCTACAACAGCAGATAAAGAGTATGCCCAGGGACGGCTCTTAACAGAGAGTCCTAGAACAGCCCCTTAAGGCGGTTACAGTTGAGGAACAGACCTCAAACTTAAGGGGGGCAGTTTAGTATTGATCAGAAAGAGTAGTGCACTACAAAAAACAAACCATCCACAACTCCAGCTAAACAAGGAAAGAGGGGTTACGAGTACCGCTCTTAAGGGGTTACATTAGCTTAAATACGAGATATACGAGATAAAGCGGTTACAGTTAAACAGTATCGAAGCGTACGGCTCTAAAGATAGAGTACGAAAAAACAGACACTTAAGGGGTTCCAATTTAGGAAAACACACACTTAAGGGTTCCACTTAAGGCTTACAGTTACGGGTATAGCTAGAAAGAGAGAGTACGAGGTACAACTGCAGCTAAAGAAAGTATTGACCTCTACAAATACAAACCATCGACAACAGCAGATAAACAGTATTTCCTTGTACAACAGCAGCTAAAGAGTATGGACGGGTAAGGTTAAGGGTTTCCAGTTCAGGAATAGAACTACCACTTAAGGGTTGAAGTTGAGGAATAGAACTCACACTTAAATAGAACTCACACGCCGGGGTTTCCAGTTCAGGAACAGACCTCACACTTAACTTAAGGGTTTCCACTTTAGGGTTTCCGACTAAGCTAAAGCTAGAAAGATAGAGGATGAGAACAGCCCCTTTAGGGTTTCCACTTAAGGGTTTCCAATTTACGGTTTCCGACTACGGCTCTTAAGGGTTTCAGTTTACCGTGTACGGGTACGGCTAAAAAGTAGTGAACTCTACAACAGCAGATAAAGAGACAACAGCAGATAAAGAGTATGGCCTGGTAGAGTATGGCCGGGTACGGCTAGAAAGATAGAGGACGAGAAAACAGACACGCCGGGGTTTCAGTTTAGCCTTTAACGGTAGGGCTCTTAATGGTTTCAGGTTAGGGCTCTTAAGGGTTGGATTTCCTGTCGTTCGGTTTCGATACCTTCCATTTTTATTCCGTTGAGTTGTTCGGTTTCTGTACCAGGCATCTGTAGTTCGCTCGATACCTGAGCTTCACTCCTAGGGTCCGCAGTTGACTCCTATGCCATTTCTTCCTATCTAGATTTCTATACCTGGCATTTACTCCTAGGGTCTGCAGTTCTTTCTGTACTAGATTTCCTTGCATCTGTAGATTTATCCATACCTGAGCCCACTACTGACTCTGCTTACCTATTCAAAACTACGAAAGATCCTCCGGTCTGCAGTTGCTGGCAGATGTATGTCTTTGCTGCTGTAGTCTCTCTTTCCTCTGGTCTGCAGTTGAGTCCTCCGGTCTTCCATTCCTTCCTCTATCGATTTCTCGTTCCCCGGCTCTACCTGGCATTCACTCCTCTGGTCTGCAGCTGAGTTGAATCTTTGTTCGGTTTCGGTACTAGATTTGCTGTATTTGCTGTCGTCTGTCTTTGTTCCCTTTCTATACCTTCCATTTCGCTCTCTTTCGATTTCGATACCTGGCATTCCTTCCTCTGTACCTGACATTCCCTCCTCTCTCGATTTCTCTACCTTACCCCTTAAGGGTATACCTAATGCGTAAGTGAATGGCCATCAAAGCAGCAGCCGTAAGTGAATGGCTGAGCTAGCAGCAGGTCGTCAATGGCGCTCAGCCATTGACATAATTACTTACTAGGTTTTTGGGGCCATTCACGCGTTAAACAATCAGTAAAGTTTATGGCCAAAGATACATCAGTATAAATCCAAATGGTGTACACACCATTGTAGACCGGTTGCTAGCTCAGCCATTGACTTTTTCCATTCACGCGTTATCCAGGAATCCAGACTGATACAACTGCCAAGCTTAAATCCAAAATACTTGAATCCAGACGGATACCCAACAGCAAAGCTTATTTGAACTTATATACGATCTTTCTTCAAATGAAATTGGGGCAACAACCCCAACTCGAAATGCCAATGCTGCCCTTTCGAGACCTGCCATTCAATTCGATACCTTACTCCGCTTACCTTACTCTACCTTACTCCGCTTACCTTACTCATTCAAAACTACGAAAGATCCTTGGGCCTGTCTTCCATTCCTTCCTCTGGTATGCCATTCAATTCGATACCTTCCCTTATTCAAAACGGAGAAAGATTCTCTATCGATTTCTCCAGACCTGGCATTTGGCTCTCTTTCCTTACTATACTATATTTCCATCATCCTCCTTTCCGGTCATCCGTCTTTATGTCCTTTCTTTACCTGTTATTTTGCTCAATACCTGGGATTCCGTCCTCGGGTCTTCCGTTGCTGGCAGATGTCTGTCTTTGCTGCTGGCATTTCGCTCTGTACCCTGGCATCTGTCTGTAGGTACTCGACCCCTTCTTCTTCCATTGACTCTTCTGCAGTTGAATCTGTCTTTCCGGACTCGAGGGCAGATGTCTTTGCAGCTGTCATTTCCTTCTCTTTCTGTCCTTTCTTTTACCAGGCATATGTACGGAAATAAAGATCTATTTGACGAGGGCCTACCTTAAATATAAAATCGAAGAGCTGAAAAGAAAGCCGAAGGGGTGGCCGCGCGGGAACCACGAAGTGAGTCCTCTAGCTCAAGGACGGGCGAAGATGGAACACCACCGGCATAAAGCAAGGACATATTTCTAATTACGAAGTAAACAAGGAAAGAATAAACCAATCAAAGAATGGTACCGACCCAAGTAAGGAATTCGGAATAAAGGAATCAAACAATGGTACCCACAGAAGTTTAGAATTCGGAATCCAGCAATGAAAGAATAGTAGAGTACCACAAAGGCGAGGGATGCTCGTTAGAGTTGATGAAGTTTCGACGGTTCAGGACCCTGTTCAGGACCCTATAGTTAATTTAGTTAAACTAGGTACATCTCACTTAGGCATAGGTCATCAAGTAAGGCCTTACTATAATAAAACGCAGGACCAGCACCCTTTAGTTAAACTAGGTACACCTCACTTGCTGAGAGTTGATCAAGTAAAGTAAGCACGGTTCAGGACCCTTTATTTAAAATGGGTACACCACCTACTCATGGGTCACGAAGTTATGTTTGGACTATTTAAACTACCCTTACTATATATTCCGGAAAGAAAGATAGAGGGATCCTACAG
>JBBMKF010000067.1:1042408-1079614 GCA_037834155.1 Curcuma caesia | reverse complement strand
TTATCTTATATTATATACAGTTAGTCTACGCCTTTGGGGCTATTTATCTTCTTGGGGCTATTTATCTCCTTTATATTGATTTTAGGGCGTTTTCACTCTTTCCAAACAGCTGTCTCTTATCTGAATGGCATTGCTTTTTTCTGGAATGCACTTTTTTTCGTTTGCTCCCTTTCCCTTTCGATTATCTTATATTATAAGTAGGGGCTCGCTCCAAATATGTTCCTTATCTGATAACAAATGGGTCGAGCCCTTTCAGTAAGCAATTTCTTACCATCCATGATGAAGGAAGTCAGATCAAAAGAAGAAGAAGCTTTTCGTCTCCTTGATAGCTGGAAGTTATCCTATTTTCTGACCCAAAAGAACAATCTTTATCGCAGCTGATATGAAAGAGATTCTTTGCTGATCTGCTCACCTGCAATGCTTTGGGCCTCTCTATGCATGCATTTAAGAGAGACATCTTCTTTCTTTGAATTTCAATGAAGAAAATCGGATTTCTTTATTCGAAGAGATATCTGCCAATGTCTCTTCTTTTGGAACGAGATAAGAATGATTGTTCTCAGAGATATGGCAATGAGACTGCTGTAAAGGAGGATGTATAGCATTGAGATCATCATGAGTGGATTGATTCAAATAAGTATTGAGAGCAGATGGAGCAGGATCATAAACGATCAAATCAGTGCTTGAAAGATCAATACCTTTTATCTGCTGGGAGTGCTTATTTAACATAATTGAAGGCTGTTGGGTAGACGTCTCCTTATCTGAGGGCTGAATAATGATCTGGTTGTTCTTCGGACTACTACTATACTATATACTTTCATTGTTAAGCAGGTGCCCTAACTGCCGCTGCCCTAACCGTACCTGGGACCCCTGTAGAGGAAATTCAATTCAAGAGCAGCGGAGGACTCTAATGGAACTCTTTCTGAACCCGTAGGTGGAGTCCGAGAAGCAGGAGTTGCTCTTGAGACTGTTATAAAAGTGGTTGCCAGGAACTCTCTTTCAACTGGAATTCCTAGAACAATAATTCCATTCACAGCAGCTCTTTATCCGGTCAAAGAGGGTGAAAAGCAAATTTACTTTTATATTAGGGTGACAGATGCAAGAGCTAGTAAACTTTAAGGCAGGTGATGAGCTAGGGAAGTAGAAGGCTGGTATCCACTCATTCATAGGAGTCATAGGGTTTGCCGAGGATCCGCTAGGGATAGGGAAGTCACAGAAGATATAGCGCTAGTTAAGTAAGAGAAGATACAATCAAAAGGATAGGGTCAGGTGACAGAGAATGCCTCCACTCAAAGGATAGGGAATGAAGGCTTTCCAAGTGTAAGCGTAAGGGCTGGGATCGGCTTTGACCACTCTGAAAGTGAAGGTTAAGTAGGAGAGTCTTCATTAGATAGTAATATATATATATATATACTAATTGGAGACAAAAGCTATACTAACTAAAGAATAGTAGGAGCGAGTCGTACTTCTATATTGCTGGTTCAAGTTCGGTAGCTATAAAGAAATACCTAATAATACCTAATAGGAGGAGCGAACGACAACTTAGTAGGAGCGAACGACAACTTAACTGGTTTAAGTTCTAAGTTCAGTAGCTATACTAATAGTAGTAGCGAACGAAAGTAACGAACACTTAACTTCAGCGGATGCGGATAACTCGGAGCCTTAGCGAAATAAACAAATGCCTTTGCGACAACTAATTCAATTCCTTGGACTCATATGCCTATAAGCTTGGCCCATAAGAAAAAAACTTAGATTAGATACTTTGACTTACTTGGCCTATAAGAATTAGAAGCACTTTTAGATACTTTACTTGGTGGCCTATAATCACAACTTCTTTTATTGATCTTATTCATGCCATGCACTCTCCTTTAACTTAGTGATCTCACTCTCCTGACGCATAAGAGTGGCTGAACACTTTCTTTTCCTATAATCACAACTATGAACTCTCCTGACGCATTTAAGGATTCTTTAGCATTTAGCATCAGATTGGCTGACTCATCAGGCACTCTCCTACTTATCAATCAGATTCATGCACTCTCCTGACGCATAAGAACATAATCTTCGATATTAGCTCCTGTGGAGGAAGGAGCAACTACTTGCATATATATAACAGACAGACGAGGAGATCACGATGACCAGACAGACTTCTGATCTAACAGACAGACTGGAATACACTCTTTTGCTAGAAGCTAACAGACTGGAATACACTTGGGTAAGTTGGAAAAACACTTAGACGAAGTTTGCTGGAATACACTTGGGTAAGACTTGGGAAAGAACAAGGAGTCCTCGTGTTAGCCGGGTTGCTCAAGGTAAGAACAAAGAAAGGGTCCAACTCTTAAGATAAGAAGATAAGAATGGGAACAATGGGGTTCACGAAGGGGTGCACGGCTATGGCCTTGAAAGTTCAGACTCGAACGAAGGCTTTAAGTTAGCATTTAGGTTAAGACGAAGGCTTTGATTTAGCACACTTAGGCTGTTCTGTTCTGTTGGTTAAGACTTGGACTAAGTTAAGACTTAGGTATTCAGACTGCAGAAAAAGAGACAGAGGAAAGCTGCACCCCTAAAGAGACAGAGGAAAGCTACACTTAGGTATTCAGACTAAGGAGACACTGGCAAGTGGGAAGCAGGAGACTGCAGACTAAAGAGACACAGGAAAGTGGCAAGCGGCACTGAGAACTCTAGCCTTCCAGAAAGCGCCTGGCAAGCGGCACTGAGAACTCTATCCCTGGACTGATGACTCTATGAGAACTCTAGCCTTCCAGAAAGCGCCTGGCAAGTAGGAAACTGCACTCCATCGGAAGTGGGAAATGGTAAACTCCATCCTAAAGCACTCTATACTTGCACTTGTATTTGGACTACTTAATACTTGCACTTGTATTTGGACTGGATACTCTTTCGGATACCATGAGGTACCGGGAGGGGAGCAAAGCGAACTTAAGTTCGGATACCGGGAGCAAAGCTAGAAAAGCTCGTCCACTCTTGCGTTGCGGGGAGATAGACTAGACAGTAGAAAGAAAGGAGAGAGGAGAAAGCATAAAGATGCAAACCAGTCAGTGATGAGAGAGAGCATAAAGATACCTGCTCTCTAACCATTGGAATTGAGTTGAGTGTCTTAATCCAAAACACCATTCGATTTGAGTGTAGGAATTGAATAGAAAGAGCTTCCTCTGTGGGGTATAAGAGGGGAGACATATTTGTGTTCCAGCTTCTTAATTTGAGACAGTAGGGTAGGGGCTCAACTCCAGGGGAACAAGTAAATTACTCGAGGGGTGCAAGCTCCAGGGGAACAAGTAAATTACTCGAGGGGTGCAACTAGGGTACAATTAGTAGGGGTTCAACTATATTATATATATAAGTGACTGCTGCCGTAACAGCTTCTTCATGGGATCTTGGTGTTCCTGCTTCTTCTTACTTTAGAGAACTCAAGTAGTGAATATACTATAAGTATAGAATATACAGAATATAGACCTTAACCACATAATTCAATTGAATATAGTACTCAATATACAGAAGAAGACTTGAAACAAACAATATGTCAGGTCTGAGAAGAGAGTGATACGGAGTTAAGAAGAGGGGCCAGGGGACAGGATGAACCGGTCGGAAGAGAACCTCCCATCGGGAGAGAACACACTAGGAATAGGAACTCGGAATAGAGAGATTTCCAGTAACCCACTAGTAGTAGTAGAGATTTCCAGTAACCTACTAGTAGTAGAGATTTTAGTCAGCTAAGGATTGCATGAGAGAAGAAAGGGAAGGAAGAAGAGCACCTTCCTCAAGTACCAGGCTCGCAAGAATGAACGGAAAGATCGAAGGGGAACACATAGCACAGTACATAGGGTAGTTTGATGATTGTGCTCCCTAGGTTAAGGAGAAGTTGGAGGAATCAGTACGGAGCATAAGCATAGGAAAAGGTTGAGAGAGGAGCGAGTGAAACGACGCGCTCGACCAGCGGGACAAGACAAAAAGTGCTCGACCGAAAGCGGTAGAGTGGTCCATTCACGACCTGAGAGTGATTAACCACTTGGTGCTAGAGGAGCAAATTCATAATGAGGCGCTCGAGCGAGAGGGTATAATAGATAATAGATAGGCTCGAGCATAAGCGAGAGGGTATAATAGATAATAGATAGGCTCGAGCATAAGCGAGAGGGAGTAGAGTTAAAAGAGATTACTTTAAAGCAGGAATGTCAAGCAGGAAAGCAGGAAGCAGTGCATGGGGTAAGGGAGGACTTTAAAGGAACGTAAAGCAGGAAGCAGTGCCCGCGAGGAGAGTGAAAGCATGCCTCCGAGGAGAGTGAAAGCTGGAAGACAAGTGCCTGGGGTAAGAGAGCTCAGGGAGTATACCAAGTACGGGTCACTATACCAAGTACGAGAGCTCAGGTACAGGGGGGGTCACTATACCAAGTAAGAGAGAGCAGGGAGTAGAGCTAGTATCCTAAGTCCTCTAGCTCAGTAGATTCCTGAAGGTCAAGTCCGAGAGTTCAGGTAGATAACTATACCAAGTACGAGAGCTCAGTAGATGTAGATTCCAGAAGGTCAGGTCCGAACCGGTAAACTAACTATAGTAGTAGGTGACACGGTTGAGTTTACTACTTTTGCTAGATCGAAAACCTTGAAAAAAAAAGAGACTCAAATCTCTTTCTTATATAATAAGTCAAATCAGTTTCGCATATAATAAGTTATTCAAAAGAGACTCAAATCTGTTCAATTACGCTTGAGCTACAGATCCAGATGCAGGAGATTACGCTTGAGCTACAGATAAAGTGAAATTAGACTTTCGATCCAGATGACTCAAATCAGTTAAATTAGTAAGCTTAAGCTGCAGATGCAGATCAGAGAGACTATAATTAACCCATAGGGGTTCAACTCGAGTTCAACTGCAGATCATAGAGACTCTGACGTACCCTATAAAATCTCCTATTTCTTGTTGTTACAGCTCAGTTGGTGGTCTTCCTCTTTTTTTTCTTGAGCCTAAGATAAGAGAATTAGAAGTGCACCGTAGGACAGGAATCTGTCGCAGCAGATCATAGATGCAGATGGCAGCAGATCATATCATAGATCATAGAGACTCTTATGGGTGCTCAGTTGTTTAAATCAATTAAGATGAATTCCAGCTATGAATAGCTATGTACTTTAATTTCATAGTAATAGCGCGTTCCAGCTATGTAGTTTTTTGATTCCTGCTCTGACTGAATTGAATAGCTCTTAGCGCGTTCCAGCTATGAATAGCGATAGCGTTACAGCTTCTTTTCTTAATTTATTACTGTAGGGGTAGTAGGGGTAGCTACTTAACCTCTTTATAGCTACAGATGATGAACTCTCATGCGTTCTAGCTATGGCTCAGTTGTTGGTCCTCCTCTGGGGTTTCGTTGATGGTCTTCCTCTGGGTTCCAAATGTTTCGCTTCATATTATTCTATAGAGGAAAGTAAGGAAGAAGCCTTATTACCTTTTATTACTGCAAGGGAAGAGAAGGGAAAGGGAAGAGCTAACTAACCACATGGGAAAGGCAAAAAGAGCTAACACCATGGCATTGGTACGTGACCCCTAGGGTAGCTACAATTAATTCGTTTTTTGACCGACCTTGTTTTGACCCAGAAACCGAAGGACCCTTGTAAAAAAGCGAAACGCAGAATGAGACCATATGCGCGAGACTAGCACGTACCCTAGGTATGAGAGAGAAGAGGGATTCTCAAACTTTGATCCCTAAGAACTACTACTACTCTCGAATGCGCTGTTCCTGATCCCCGACTAGGACTCTCTCACTTGGAACCAGGGAGGGAATGGAAAAAGCCAGGAAAGACTTGGAAAGAGGGAATGTTTACATGAACGATCTGGTGCGCCGGTGCTTGCTAGGGAGGGAATGGATACTGGAAAGAGGGAATGGATACTGGAAAGAGGGAATGTAAATACATTATCGACTTGGTGCTGAGGTCGGGCCACTACTATTTAATAGTCAGATCTCTGGCTCAACTCAAGCAACCGGAAGAGTCGCACAAAGGAGAGCAAACAACCGGAAGAGTCGCAGAGTAAGCGAAAGGAAATCCATATAGGAATAGGAAGAGAGAGCTTAGAATAGCTTAGAGCCGAAGAGAGCTCAGATGCTAACTAAGATCAGAAGTAGAGAATCCGAAGAGCTAGAGAAGATGCTCAGATGCTCAGATGCTAAGATCAGAACCGACCGGGGAGCCAAGCCAAGTGAAGCAGAGCAGAGTAGGGGAAGCACAGATAGAACAAAGCGCGATACTGGAGGTAGAGTGACATGACAGGCAGAGATAGAAATGAACACCTTTCTCATAATTATATAGAATAATCAAAAAAGAATACAGTACGAATAACCAATACCGTCAGTACAAAGTGTACAGATTGATTGATGTCAGTACAAAGTGAGAGCACTACAATAGATAATTGATAGCCCAGACTTTAGAGTTAAAGAGATCACTATTGCCTAGACACGTACAGTACACTTTCCTGTGTAAAGGAGAAAAAAAGACTATAGTGACAAGAAAGATTGCGTACAATGACGAGTTCGGGATTCAGGAGAACCATAGCATACAAGGACGAGTTAGCATAAAATACCGACGTAGAATTCGAATAGAATGCCGACGTACAATGAAGAGTGACGAAAAAACAAAGTTTAGCTATCAATAAAAAGTGTAGCTATCCAGGATACGAGAATTAAGAGTGACGATAAAAAGATAAGTAAAAGGGAAGTATAGCTACCCAGGGATACAGATACTTAGGAATTGCTATCCAGGAGAATCCAAATAAAGAGAAAAAGAAAACACTTGTTAGTAGTGCTTTTAAGTATAAGTAAGGGTTCTCACTCTTGGGTATAAATGCACAGCACAAATATGTACCTATAGAAATTGATTCATTTCCTACCCTCCCTAGGGGATTCATATTATATATATATATATATGAGTTACTGATCCCCGACAGAACATTTGCTTCAGTTTATTTCCAGTGAGTGACCATTTGATTAAGATCAATTCCTGGAAGTGAGCTGAAGCTGAGCATTTGATTAATTCCAGTGAGTCAACATTTGATTCAGGTAGGGTCTCCGAATTGGTATTTGGATTCAGTTGAATGCGAACCTCTTTCTTTCTTTTGTTTGATATGAACCTAGGGATGAAAAAAAAAACGAGTGATTCTCCGGTGCCATTACTCTTTCGTTAAGAGGCGATCAACAATTCAAGAAATTCAATAGAGAGTGGCCCATGGTTTCCAGCTCAGTTGGTGGTCCTCCTTCGGACATTCATCTTTATAGAGAGTACCCTTAGGAATAGGAAGCCGGCAGATCCTTCATTAGAAGTGAAACTCCTGAGCCGGCAGATCCCTCATTAGATAGAAAGTTCACCATCGGGCATGTCGGACATTCATGTTTAGCTCCAGATTATAGATACTATTATGCATTACTGCTCCTCATAGCTCTGTTGATTTTAGTTACAGCTATTCTCTTTGTCCATATTGAATTGAATAGACTTCAAGCTCAGTTGTTGGTCCGTTGGTCTTCCTCTAATGTTTCGCTTCAGATGATAGTCAGTATGAAAGAAAAAGCCTTATATCTCATTTCTTGAGCCTAAAATGAGTTCAACTGAAGATTCACCTAAAATATGAGTTCATTCAAATGAGTTCAACTCCAGATCCAGATGAGAGAGACGTACCCGTTGGATTATAGAGACTATAAAGAAAGAAAGGGTTCCGGTTGGTTTAACCTAAAGGGTGTACATCACATTTGGGGATGTGCGTACCATTTGGGGATGTGCCTACTGGTAGGGTCCCCTTTACCTTTAGTGGAGATGGTAGGATAGGGCTTTAGTGGAGGTAGGGTAGGGTCTCCTTGAAGATTGTAGGATCTCGAGATTGCCCTACACTCTAATACGGGTACCCATTAGAAGTTTATTTAATTATAATAGGGGTACTTGAGCTCTTGCTCTTTCATTTCATTTCAACTGAGCTCTTGGGGTTCCCGTTGGTCTGAAGCCTTATGTAGTAGGGTTCCTTTATTCAATTCATGGGATACCTTTAGGGGTATTTAGATACAGATGATAGAAAATCTGATGTACCCTAGGGAGGAGAAGAGCTAACACCTCTTATAAATATACATTGGTTTCCATCATTATACATTGGTTTACTTCTTTTCTCATAAATTGAGAGTGACCTATTGTTTTAGTTCCTGCTCACTTCTTTTGAGTTCCAGCTATGAATAGCATTTTTCCTCATTTAAAAGACTGAGCCATTGACTTAAGTTAAAGTAAGGTAAGACTGAGCGATTACCCTCTTTTAGGGTTGGGGTTACTGTAGGGGATCCTTGAGCTCTTAAGGATATTCAATTATAGAAAAAGAGCGCTTGAGCTTTGGCTTTATGTCCATTAATAGAATAAGCTCGGTAGGATATGCATATTCATAGAATGCTCTTAATCGAATGAGCTCTTGAGCTCTTAAGGTAAGAAGGGTATTCTATTTTCATTTCAGGACTAATAGAAATGAGCTCTTAAAAGGTGCTCCTAATGGGTAGGGTAAGGGGTAAGGATATTTTATAGGGCTTAATCCAAAGAGCTCGGTAGGGAGATTTTCTTAGTTCGTTAATAGAATAAGCTCGGTAGGGTATAAGAAGGTAAGCTCATAAAAGAGAGATAGAGGTCCTCTTAAAGTTGAGGGTAAGCTCATAAAGAAAAAGGGTCCTCCTAATTAAGGTTGAGGGTAAGCTCATAAAAGGTGCTCTTAAGCTCTTAAGGTTTAGTAGGGTAAGCTCAGGGTATTATAGGGAATGACATATTCGTTTCAGGTAAGCTCCCTCCTGTAGGGTAGGAAAGAACTCCTTTCTGGATTAGTAGGAAAAAAAAAGCTCCTTTGTGCGCGACTCTGTTCGATCCGTGTGCGCGACTCTTGCTGTTGGTATTAGCGGACTAGAGGGTTTCATTTAATATTCATTTGAATTTGCTACAGTTACAGTTGGGGTTGATTCCTCATTTGGAGGGGTTGTTGAACCACATATTATTTGAATTTGTGACAGTTGGGGTAATTTCTTACTATAAAACAATATTTAATAGCTCAGAATAGGCTAATAGCGATAGCGTTACAGCGGCTAATAGCTCAGTTCTGGGTTGAACTTCTGATGCCAGCTCAGAATAGGAATAGCTCAAAGGGATCAAACTCAAATATACCGTTAGGATGAGATGAGACTTATTTCACTTATAATGCCTTGACCTAACGGAATTCAGTGAGCTGAAAATGAAATGAGTTGAACTTATGATGCCAGCTCGGAATAGCTCAAGGGAACTCATAGGAATAGCTCAAGGGATTCAAAGAAAAAACATAAATGCTGTTAGTGAGCATGAAATTAGATGAAATTAGTTTAACTGAAGATGCACTCAAGGGATTCAAAGATACCTCATTTGTTGAGCATGAAATTAGCTCAACCTTGACTGACTTTGCCATTAGGGTTAGGAATTTATTTCGCAATTAGTTTCATTAATGTTCCTGTTATGCATTTGTGGAGCATGAAATGAGTTTGTTGAGCATGAAATTAGTTGAATTCGACTCTTACGTAACCTAGTTTGATAGAGACTCTGACGTACCCGCGGGATGAAAACGAGTGATTCTCCAACTTATATCCATAACACGTATATTCCCTACTCATAGGACCCGACACTCGCGATCTCCGACTAGGGAATCAATCACTCCCTCACCTAGAACCAAGTATCCATCAAGAACCAAATGCCTTGTTTGAATAGCTAGGAATAGAAGCTCAGAATAGCGTTACAGCTAGGAATAGAAGCTCAGTTACTGCTTATTAATCACGAGGGGCTCAGAGACAAAGACTGTAGGGGTAGGGGTTCAGAAACTGTTACGAGACAGTGACAAAGACTGTAGGGGTAGGGGTAGGGGTTCAGAAACTGTTACGAGACAGTTCAGAGACGAGACTCAGAATAGCTTAGAATAGCTCGGTTGGTGTTACAGCTTCTCAATTTGGTGTTACAGCTTCTTAATCAGTAGGGTAGGGGTTACACTAGAGTTGAACTCCAGATGACTCCTAGAGTGGAACTCCAGATAATAGAGACTAGGACGTACCAGTATTGAGCTAAAATATACCTATAGGAATTTATTGAGCTGAACATTCACCTCTCTGCAGATGCACTCAATTAACCTCACTCAAATGTGCATGAAAGGAATTTATTGAGCTAGTTGAATGAGTGTTCCCGTTCTTTAACATTCAATTTAGTACCTCATTTGTAACCGCCTTACAGGAATTTATTTAGCATTAAATGAGTTGAACTGAAGATGTGCGAGACTCTGACGTACCTCATTTGTAACCTAATATTTCCATGACAGGAATTGAATTGAAATCAGCATAAAAGCATCAAATGAGTTTAACTCGAGTTGAACTTCCTCAAAGATATCCCTAAATGCATTCATTGAGCTGAGCCTGAGTTTCATTAGTTTACACATCAAGATAGATAGATAGGGCACTCCTCATCAAGATA
The DNA here is from genome assembly GCA_037834155.1 of Curcuma caesia. Taxonomy (NCBI): domain Eukaryota; kingdom Viridiplantae; phylum Streptophyta; class Magnoliopsida; order Zingiberales; family Zingiberaceae; genus Curcuma; species Curcuma caesia. The sequence goes on along the minus strand of JBBMKF010000067.1, from coordinate 1,069,132 downwards.
GATAAAGAATAGAGTATAAGATTGCATGAAGGGCTATCCACCGCTGAAAGTCATCAATCAAGGATGATTGCATTCAAGAAAGGCTCTCCACGTGGCATTAGTTGAATTAAGCTTATAAGCTGCAGATACAACAGATAGTTTTCTTCTTATAGGATAGGGTGAAGATAGCATAGATAGCTCTTATAGGGTGTAGATAACTCAAATTAGTTTCATTAAGCTTAAGCAGCAGATGGTTCTTTTAGCTTTTAGTGCGGGGTACTTAGTTTTGGCCTTCGCACTCTTCCTCAAAAGAAAGGGTACAATTCACTTAGGGTAGGGGGCGGCAGACTCCTAGTTCCAGCTTATTAATTTGTTTAACTCAATTCCAGATGAGTATTCTTTCCAGCTTCTGAATTTGCATTATTTGTATTAATTCTATATGAGATGAGTTCCAGCTCACTAAATGCTATGCCTTAGAAAGCAGGAGCAACAGAACAAACCAAGCGACGCTTGCAATCTTAGCTACCAACCGAGACATACCAATTAGTACTAGTCAAGTTCCAATTAGTCAAGTTAAGAGAGGGTTGCTCCACTATTTTCATAGTTGGAAAGTAGTTCACTGGTCGGATTTGCTAACTGGAACGATCCTGATTGGAAGCAAACTCAATTCTTATTAATTAGAATAGAAAAAAGCACACCAATTGAGCAGATCGCATGGAAGCAAACAATTGAGTGGGACGGGACGAGCCGAGGACGAATGCTTAGCTTACTAAGCCAGATGAGTAAGTAGGTGGAAGCCCTGGTAACATTAAATTATGAAGCGGAAAGTGCCCGCTCCGAGGAATGTAACTACCACTCTCTGGTGATTGGAACGTGACTACCAGTATCTCTCCAATTAACTTAACTACCATCTCCAATTATTGATTGGAACTACGAGTACCCCTGGGGATTGTACGGAGGGCTCCTTATCTTAGTCTGAATAGAGGATCTCAAACTCTATGAGTAGTACTGGATACACAGACGCATAAGAAGGATAGAAGGATAGTTGACTTAGCCATTCTTATTCATCCAAGAATGTATGTCTTGGGAATTGAATAGAACCAACGAGTAGAATCCCCACCTGGAATGCCTACCCGGAATGTGCCTAGTAGAAAATGCCTAGTACTAGTAGAAAATCCCTACCTTAACGAGTAGAATCCCTACCCGAGTGGAATGCCTACCTTAGAGAAAGGGACGCGGGGAGACCCGGAACAGAATTAATCAATTTACAACGGGAGCAACTACTGGAAAAAGAAGAAGTACAGATGGGTAGTAGCAGTTAATCTCTTGTCGGATGGATACAGTTAATCTTGCGTATGCGTAGTCGCCCCATAAAATAAGTTGCGGTTTCGGGATCGAGCTGAGCTCCACTTCGGGAATTATAATCAAATTAATGTGAAAACCCCACTACGCGGCTAACACATAGTCTTACTCGACATAGGAAAAAGGGAGTCTTACTCAGTAGCATCCGATACAAATAGTAGTATCTTGCTTTGGTAGGGACGTCCGCTACGAACCTCTTGCTAGTGAGAATTGTTCAACCCACTCTGACATGGCGTAAGAAAAGGAAGTCCAACTAGCTCATACTCTTAGAGGTCCAGCTAGCTCATACTCTTAGAGGTCCAGCTAGCCTCTTATTTCCAAGTAAACCTGATTACTCGCATCTTGATTTAGTAGAGCAGTGGTACAGCAGTTGAAAAAAAAAGTACCCGAACGAAAGCCCATAGAGGTAGCACGAAAGCCTAGAGGTAGAAAGGCACGAGAGCGCGAACTGAGAGACATAGAAAGCCCGGGAAGTCAAAATCTCGGATTCTTGCGCGAACAGGAAGAAAGAAAGAAGTCTTAACAACCATGCAGAAGTAGAGGTGAGAACCGGAACCTCCTATTACCTAAAGCTAAAGCACGACAAAAAATCAAAAAAAAAGGATTCGAATAAGGAAGGGGGCAGGGGCACTACGAGGAGATCCACACCTCAGGGATCCGAGGCAGCTAGACCGAATGAATGGATCGAGACTTCATAGATCGGAAGAGAAAGAATACTTCGCATCGCATATAAGTAGAATAGATCGGAAGAGAATACTTCGCATATAAGTAGAAGTCAAAAACCACTTTTGCAGCTAAGTATGTATAAGTCAAAAACTGCTTGCAGATAAGTTATAATATAAGTCAAGTACAGCTTTGCAGCTAATATAAGTAATATATATAATAAGTACTGCTTTGCATAGAAGTAAAAAACCGCTTTTTTTCCGGGGAGCAGCTAAGTCAAGTACAGCTCCCATATTAAAGATGGGCTTTTAACAAGGCTGGCCAACGAACCATAGAGGGTTGCTCCCTTGCTTTGCAGACACTGACCATGTTATAGTACAACATGATATAGTGCAGACACTGACCATGTTATAGTACAACATGATATAGTAAAAGGAAGAACACATATTTACGAAACCGACACCATTTGATTAATGAAAATGAAAATAATTTACCCGGAGCAGCGGATATCGAGAGTCTTCCGTACGAGTCAAGAGATAGGGACGAGGGGCGAGTGATAACGACGCGCTCCTATCCTTCTTCCTTAAGTGAGAAGACGTCGCTATCGCAATTTCGTCCCAGCAACACTCTCTCTCTCTCAGCAACTTCTTAATAGTGAATGGGATTAAAAACAACGATTGATCTACCCCTGCAGGTCTAACATGGTGTTAGCAACCGGTCGTAAATGGTCTTTCCCAAAGCCATTGACTCTACCCCCTACTATATATTAAGTTCTCTTTCCTAACTATAAAACGTACTTCTCGTCTGCCCTCAGCGGATTACAGCGTGCCTGCAAAAGTAGTAGTTCTATTCAACCCTGTATATATATTGGGAAAGATCGTACATATATTGTTGCACTCGTCCCTAAATTACGGTATTGCGAGCTATTGCATACCCTGACGGTCGATCAAACACTCTCACTCTCTCTGGAAAGCGGATCTTAGGGAAATAACAATCCAATTATTCCTCCCTTACTATTTGTTTCCAATTTACTATATTTTTTGGGACTTAAAACTCTCTCTCGTTCGGGAACCCTCTCACCCTGAAGTTGATGCCCGGTGCCCGTCTCACTCACTCGGACAAAAGACTCTCTCTCACAGTGAATAGCTCTCCCGAAAGAGAAGCTAGGGAAATAACAATCCAATTATTCCTCCCTTACAAAACCCCTTACGCTTGAGCGCTTGTGCCCCGTTCCATATTAGATTAGTACGAGTGCGCGACCCTAGGAAGTCGATCCATTGAATTCTGATTTGCATGTGTTACGCATCTGGCTATCCGAACTCAACTTCCCTTTCACTCAGTAGTTATTCGAGCATGAATTCGAGTGAGGATTGTTCAAAGCTGCAGATTGCCGGCCGAGCAGGTCTTGCACTACGTGCAACTTGACCTATATTGCCCAGCTCATTGGGTCCCGCCCCTACTATGTCATCACAAGAATTCCATATCCGAACGACTGGGAGTGAAAGATGATTCGATTCTATATACGGTAATTGTGATTCATATGAACATATGAACTTCTTCTCTTACCAGTCAAAAATCGAATTCAATAATATAACACTAGGAACTAAGGAGAAATTTATATTTATTTTAGGGGATCGGGCCATTTCTATTATTTCATGGGCAAGCAGACGAATCTGCAGAGGACTAGGAGGCAGAGGGGTTAGTGGAAATGGACAGAGGGCAGACGAAAGCGAGCATCAACTAAGAGAAGATACTCAAGCTAGCTCCCAGGGAAGAAAGGTAGAATAAATATAAATTCCGCTGAGAAGATGAAAGAAGTTACGCTCACCCACGTAGCAAGTGGAACGCGAGGAAGGGCAGCCGCAGTCGGTGACGGAGGCGGGGAATCTGAGTGGCAACCGAATCCAAAGCATGGGCATCGGGTGATCAGACCTAGCGAAGACAGTCCCAGAAGCAAGAGTTCAGTTGCTTTGATTTCGCGTAGCTCAGCCGGTCAGAACTGACTTATATTATAAGAGAGAAGAAAGGATTGACTATCTTTTTGGCCGACCAGCCAGCCTATATTGGATGCACTCGCTTCATAAGTTCTCATTTGTCTCTTCGTGAAAATCTTTTGTTCAAATCATGTTGCTGTTGTCACTAATCTTATCAGCTTTGGGCAGCCGCAGTCGGTGACGAAGGCGTAAGTTTCCAATGCGAATGGAAGAGAGCTCGGGCTTCGGAACCGTCCTCTCGAAGCTATGCTCCCCGGGCCCTGCCCTTGACCTGAAGACTTGTAGGTTCGCTGGATTGCAGAGATCGCGCTGTCGCTTGACTCTGCCCGAGCACCATATCAAATCAAAGCACCGCGTAGTGGGATGGGATAGGTCGTCCTCTCTGCCTCTCCTCCCTTGAGAGACCCGAGAAGGAGTCAACTGATGCTAAGAGAGAAGAGAATGATTCCATAAGGATGGCAAAGAGAAGCGACTTCAAAGCAAACACACTATCTTCGGGAATTGAACCGAACCTGCCTGATCTACTCTACCGCTCCGTGGGCTGCCTCTACCCGACCGGAAGAGCGGCGACTAATTGGATCTCAGGCCCAATATATAGTAAGGGCCGCCATACTACAATAAATCTGAGGAGAGTCTGATTCTAATTCTAATAGGATGGGCAAAGTTGAGCGCGCAGTAGCAGTAAATAAGCAGTCAGTGAGAAGGAGATGATAGCCATGAGTGAAGCTATGCCAATCATTGGAGGTGCGGCGGAGGTCGGTGCATTCATTCGGGACGGGACTTATATTAATTAAAAAGACAGAAGACAGTCGAGGAAAGACGAGCCGGTGGTGAGGATCAGTCGCTATAGAGGTTCCCATACATATAAGTTCTATGGAATGTTAGAGCCCACCTTTGAGCCTATTATATAATGTGGATGCGAGGTGCGCAGCGAGATCGACAGCGAGTTAAATCTTTGCAATCCTCACGAGCAGTCCGCAATTGAAGCAATTGAATGCAGTACCTATCGAAGCAATCCAAAGAAATCAACAGCAATCCTATGGCTCTCTTCTCTTATTCATATCATCCACTCCCTGAATTAGGTTCTACCAGCGAGCCGACCTTAGAATATTGGAGATCCCGTGACGCCGCTCAGGCAGGTATGGGTAGGGAGGGAAAGCTCAGTCGACGAGAGGAATGCATCCCAAGAGCCTTTCACTCCTAGCCCCCAGTCTTCCCGGAGACCTTTGACAACAATGGCACAATAAGATGCTCAATTCGGTCTCGGTCGCACACGTGTCCTACTCATTCACCAATGAAGCAATCGATCGAAAGATTATCTTCGGCTCGGCCGGGCTGCGTCACTATTCATCAATCAAGAACTCTTTTTCGGTGACAATAAGAATATCAAGCAAGAAAGACAGAACAGAGTCGGCCAAGCGCTCCTTGAAGTCGCTCTCGACATCGGATCGAACATCTCATTCGAACAAATGTAGGGAAGATGTCCATCCAAATAAGGAACAATAGGCTCCAAAAGCGTATGGGCGGGGCCTCTCTCGCCTTCACTCTCTTTGGACTGCTTCCCAGGTAGATCGAACACAATGCTATCAAATATCATCGGTGAAAGACTGAGCTATCAACTAGTAGATGAGTTCGTGCTAGGCATTCCGCGTCACTGGGTCTTAATAAAGAACCTTGTCTTTGACCATTGAGTCTTCAGCCACTCACTCTAGAGATCAGATCGGCTGACATAAAGAACTTGGATAGGGACTTGATTTAGATCTGTTCAAAGGGCAAGGAGCCTAGTAAGACTCGGAAGGATTTCTCCAGGCTGGTCAATTCATACCTTCTTCTTTTCGCTAAGCCCTTTCTTCGGAGTCACGGGAGCTCATGAGATGATGAGTGCCATGCGGGACAGAGACTCCTATCCAAACAAAGTAGCCGAATAGTTGAACTCATGACAAGCACAGGTATGAAGGCAAGGCGGAGGCCTATTCCCAATCCAGTGCCCTCAGCCCTCCCGAAGGACCGGAATGCCCGCTGCTCGAGGGAAGTCGATGGGCCCAGCTGCACAGTCCAAGCTCAGAGTAGCAACAGGAAGCACCACGTAGACAGACACTCGATGGCAGAGCGGACAGTCGGAGCTCCGTGAATGATCCGATCCTATCCAAATCAGATCCGACATAGTAGATGCTTGACTCTTAATGAAAGAATAATTGGTAGGGACTGATAGTGATGAGGAGCGAAGAAGTGCAGACGACGCCGGACCAGATCTAGAACTCAAGGGAGGTCTTCCTCTGCCAGCTACCACGGACTCTTCCCTCTTACTAGCCCGCTTCACTACTCTAAGGTGCAATGGTTTGTGCCCCGCTACGGCATGGCTTCTTCTTGGGAGGATCCTCCACGTGAGCTTTCTTCGCTTCAATCGAGGCTTATCTCTTTCTCCCGGGCACTGCTTAGCCAGTCGTTTCCTTCTACTAGGAGGTCTTCTCTATCACCAGAGCTTGAACCTTGACTTCTTGATTACTAATGGGGAGACAGACTTCTTAGAAGAGTACCCCGCTGTCTCCGACTTCGCTTATATTTAGAAGTAGGGAACCGCATTTGCTCTTCGCACATCGGTAGAGAGACTCTCCATCTCCGATGCATGGTCTCCTAACCTTGGTATTTGACTCTTCTTTCTTGCTGCTCTATCTTGGCCCAAGGGAAGGGAATGATGGCTGGCACCAGGCCGTCCGAAAGAGTGAGACGAGATGGGGAGGATCATCAAATGATCAGTGAAAGAGCCTAGAAGATTCAGGAAGGTCTTCGTCACGATCTTCGGGGTGGTTCTTTCGACTTCGCTTCCACTCGGCTACTTCCTTTTGCGGGAAGCTCTCCTTCGACTTCGCTGATGTGAGAAAAGAGCTTGTTTATGGAGGTCTTGTAACATTCGTGCCATAGGAAAACTCATTCCATCTACTCTCCTTTAGCGCTCACACGGATAAAGGTTCATGCTTCTAACCTCCGCTACTGCTTTTGCTACTCTGCTCTCGATCCACTCCATCCCCAGACCTCTCTCCTCTCGCCTCAGGCTACTGAATAGAGGAGGCAGTAGGGAATTAACAAGTCAAAGTAAAGGGCCGTTAGGGCTCGCCGTAATTTAGGGCATCGTAAGATGGCTCGACCATAATATTAGGGAGAGAGAGAGGAAAGAGAACGTACATATCAGGTACACCCCTACTATATATTAAGTTCGTAATACTATAATTTGCTGCGATTTTATGTGATAAAGTATTCGACGCGGGCTCGCCGTAATTTAGGGAGAGGTACGAGCATCATTATTCATCGCGACGTGTGGATTCGGCCCAACCAATGAGAAAGAGAGAGTAGAGCGGCCTAAAATAAATATAAATTCCCAGGCTGAGTTCATAGGCACGGGGATGAGAGGTCGGTTCTATAATTTCATAGTTCGGGGAGTCGATTCATAAGAATGAGTTGTGGTCGGCTCCGTTCCAATTGGATTATCAGAGTGAGGGTCTCAGTCTTTATCTTTTGAAAGGTTCCCTCTGGTTCCCGTCCAATCTTGCTAGTCTGGCTCGAGAGGTCAAGCGAGGTCCGGCTAAGCGAAGTAGATTCTGGAAGGCTTGACCAAGTTAATCAGGCGGAGGAAAGACGACTCGGAAAGCCCTTACTATATATTGCGGGCAAAGTTGAGCGACGGAGTCAAGTGGCAGAGTAAGCGACAGCGTGATCTCTGCAATCCGCAGAGTTGCTGCGCGAGCAGAGTCAAGCAAAGCGCGATCTCTGCAATCCGCTGCTGATCCTATGGAAGGCCCAGCTTTGCTTTGCGAAGTCGAATCCTTATATTATATAAGAGAATAGTTCGGGTGAGTGAGGCTACGAAAAGAAACCAGGCGTCCGAACGGGGTAAAGTTTCGTTTCGGAGCGCGATCGAAATCTTTGCAATCACAGTCAACTTCCCAGCTATATCTCTGCAAACCCCTCTTTGCAAATAAAGGCTGAGTTCGAGGAGGTTGAGTGAATCGGACAAGTCCCCCGAAGAGGCCCATGAGAGTAAACTTGGAAGCAAGAGATTCAGTTGTGTAGTAGCGGACAGAATCCGAAATGCACTAGAAGCTTGACATGTCTGCCCCTCGTGTCTGCCCTCTGATCCAAGACCCGGGAGGATTAGATTAGCTCCTCAGTGCGAGCCGACCTTAGATTAGAGCAGATCGGATCTTTCAAGGATAGGTGTTCTTTGCGGATCGGATCTCTTCAAGGATTGGAGTTCAAGGAGAAAAGAAAGAACATGGAGATAGTTCAAGTATTGGCGCAAGGCCAGATCCGGAGCTGGTAAGGCTACTAAGGATAGTGCGGAGATGAAAGATGCTACCCCGCTTCTAAGTTTGGCGCAGGAACAAGGAAAAGAGATTGAGTGACGAGCGAACAAAGTGACGCAGCTCAGGCAGGTATGGGTAGGGAGGGCTGGCTCCTCATTCCTGGCTTTGTAGAGATTCATTCAGTAGTTAATCGGCCAAAAATATAGTCAATGTCGATTCAAGAAAGAAAAGAAAGAAATAGGTGCACGGGGCTCAGTTGCTCTAACTCTTGGCTCGGCTAGTCTAGTTGGGAAGTCCCTCGGAGCGCGATCTCTGCAATCCAAGCCCACGTAGCGGTGTGTGTGGTAGACTTTGCAATGCATTTCATTTAATGAGTATGAAACTTCTTTCTGACGACGTCGTTATCACTCGTTCCTTATTTCTGGCGAGGTCGACTTTGTATTGACTGACTAGGGTAGGCGTGGTAGAGTAGTGGGAGTGGAACTAGCGCACTCTGCCCCTTTCTCGAATGCACACCAAGCTCTCTGACTTCTCATCCCATTCTCTCTCGCTAGGGCGGCATAGCATAGAATTCCGAGCGGGTGCCCTACAGTTCAGATCATTCCTCAGTGGCAGTTGTATATTTATAGTAGCGCTTGGTACGGTGGCATTATAACAAATCCTCACACATCCGTAGTTGCAATTCATCACATCAGTGTCAGTTGGTAATATTATATAAAGAAGAGTGTCGAGGTTCGAGGTGCGCTATGAGTGTCGGTCGAGGTGTGGCTTGAAGCGTTGGCTCCGGGGCCTTTCTTTAATAATTGCTCTTTCCAGGGCCTTTCGCACCTTATATAGTCGTGCCCTTCTTCGTGATTGTCAAGCCTTCCTCTAATTTGACCTCACCTCAGTTTGGCCTTCTTTGATGATTGCTCAAGCTTTATTTTCATTATTGATGAATCACTTCATTCTTGACTCTTCATTTCACTCTTGTTTGTTTGGGTTTCTTCTTCGTGTGTGTGAGGCTCTTGCTCTTTTCACTTCAGTGCGTGGTAGCGGTATGGGCAAGACCAGTTTTCGGTATGAAGGGCCGAGTGAAACGACGGGGTTCCACTCGTTGCGGAATCATTCTCATTCCAGAGGCCTAGCGGACCACTCGGTGCGGTTCTCATTGCAGAGGCGTAGCAGACCACTCTATACTCGTTTTTTGCGGAACTCATTGCAGCGGACGATGTCGGTAGGGAAAGAAAGTGTTCTACCATCTCATCTACTCACATTCCTCATGGATTTGTATGAATTGCTGTGGCAGACCCTACCTTCTGACCCCACCCTCTTTTAATAGAGTAGAGTAGTGGACCAGCACTGATGGAAGTAAATGGCATAGAAGACCCGACCAAGTTACGGTGGCATAGAAGCCCGGTCTCCTAGCCTACCCTAGCCCGGCCGTCAGCCTACCCAGAAGCAGAGCAGAGCAGAAGAGCCCACTGCTACGTGGGAATTGGTGGTCACTGTCACTTGAATGGGTTCGATAAAGGGGACGAAGGAAGGTGCCAGAGATCTTTGAGTAGAGGCGACCACCCTAAAAGAAATATAAAGGAGATAAATAGCCCCTTTGGCCCTGCATTCATAATATAAATAAGTTCTAATCCGCCTGTATATAATATAAGTTCCTCTGCTACCCCCTTACTATATATTGGCTTCTATTTTTGGGCACGACCTGCGATAGCGACGTCCCGAACGAAATGCTCATTCTACGGCACGAAAGCAGCCTGGCCTCGTCCCATTTCTAGTCTCTAGACAAAAAGAACACTGCTTCTCTTCACAGATTCTAAAAGAAAGATTCAGTTGCTCGAGTTAGTCAAGTCTTTCTCTCTGTAGCTCTTGAGTTTGGAATGGAACCTTTCCCTTCCTCCCAAACTATAAGAAATTCCCGAGTGGGGAGCTCGGTTCAGAAAGCAGACAAGAAGGAAGAGAGCCTCGAATGCTCTCTCTGAGCAAGAACTCGATTAATGAACTGCCATACTATAATAAGTTCAAGGATCATCCTCTCTTTTCCTTATCCTCGGACCCTTGCATTCTCTTCCTTGGCAAAAGTACTCATGGACGAGAGTCTTGTGTCTTTGTTGTTGTTCTTTTTGCTAACTCGCACGAAATCTGCTTTAGAGTATAAAGTGGGGTCTCTCTCGCCCTTTTCCGTGTTCGAGCCGGCCATGAGCCACATTCCGTGTTCGAGCAGGCGGACAGCTAACTCGCACGAAATCTGCTTTAGAGTATAAAGTGTTTGGACAGCACTTTCTTTCCTTTTGAAGTGCTCTATTTGCCCTTTTGAAGTTCTTCGTTGTTGTCTCTCTCGCCCTCACTAAGGCATGAAGCGGAGTACTCGACCGGACCTCCTAAAGAGCAGCCGGGAAAGGTTTCAAGGGCACGGGAGTTGAAGAGAATGTAGTTTTCATTGCTTCTTGAAGCCTAACCTGCGGATGAGTTATTCATCGGGGGCCTCATCATCATGGTCAACGCAATATTGGCCAAGCAAAATCGCATCGGTAAGACATAGTCAGTTCTATCCAGGATTCTTGGTCACCACTTGTGAATTATCAGAGCCCTTCCCGCAAACCCGAACCGCGGATTGTGAATTACGGGTTGTTAGATAAGTTCGTTTGGAAGCATTCCGACTATGTTCAATTGACTCAAACTCCCAGATGCTGGGAAGGCTATTCCACTTTCCACTCATTGATCAATCGTTGGAACATGGGATCGGGGCGGTATAGGATCGGATTGAAGAGAAGGTGAGGGGTGATAAAAGTATCCAGATGCGTGCTTCCGGGATGACTGCGATGACGATGCTATCAAATCTGATGAGGAGTCCGATCATCTTTCCGATGAGACTCTCTTTCTCCTGATGAAGGATGTCAGGAATAGTGGGATAGGGGAGGCCCACATCTCTGCAGCGTCGAAAGGCTCGCACACCGACTCACATCACTGCACTCACGAAAGGTAGTTCGAAGCTTCGAGGATAGATTGTGGCAGATTTGGAAAGACTTGTACATGTCCACATTCCTTACGCAGCTGCTTTATATGTGGTGAAAGCCCAGAGGATCGTCTCTTTTAGTGAAGAAAGAAAGTGATTCTAACTTCGTTGAACGTAGTAAGCTCGCATTATATGAATAAATGTCCCATATCGAATACCGGGTTAAGAAGTATCCAGATATTCGAACGGTCTTTTTCCATAATTGATCAAGGGGCTTGATCACAGAACTCTCTGGCCCTCACTATATCAAACCCGAGTATTGTGACCCGTGAGGTATCACGGCCCTTTCAAACTCCACTCTCTGATGAGGAATCATCGGCTATATGAGATCAGGCTATATAAAGGAAGAAAGTTCCTATTACCTTTCCGGGATTCCGCTCCCAAGCTCACTTCATTATTTGGCAAAGACTCTTTCCCATGGTCCGTCATTTCGAACACAGTAAAGTGAGACCATCGAACCTAGCATAATTCGAATATTTTTTATTTGAGGAAAGGTCGAAGATCGCTCTTCTGTCATAAAGTCAGTTCAGTCCTTTCGGCGGTACGGCTTCGTTGACCGGATCAGCTACCTTTCTTTTGGAATGCCGTCGCGACTATGATGTTTCGATTGACCATTCCTTCCCGCTGATGAAGATACGAAGTAGACTAAGCAACTCACAAGCCAATAGCACACATTCTACAGTGTGAATAGGAGATCCTCTGGGGCACGGGTGATAGCATGCGTCGGTCTTTCTCTCGTCCCGTCCCATGTCCCATGGTAGGCTAAAGCGGAAAGAGAGAGGTCACCGGTCAATAAGTCAAGCAGCAAAGACCGCTACTAATAGAAAAGAGCTACCTTAACCCACGGTTCACATTCCTTTAAAGACAGAAAGAATCCGCAAGTGAGATTCCCTTCTACGAGGAACCGGAAGTCGGTCTTTTTTGGGCCCAAATCAATCGATGATTCGAAGGTTTGATCCGCAAATCCTTCTCCTAAAATGCCAATGCCCCCCTAATATAAAAGTAAATTAGGGCAGGAAAGCATCTATGTGGATGACTTCCAAATGCACTTATGACCTAAAAAGCACTTCTTGCGCGATGTAGCGGGGACGCGTGGTTAATTTAGGTTAGTGAGTAGGTCTTGAGTGATTCACTAGATTAAATTGTGCCACTAGGAAGAGTCTCGAACAATAGACTGATTTCGTGGGTATGATGTATGTATATCCATCTCCTTCTTCTTGGCTGTCCCAAACAAGAGTCTAATATAGAGAGACGACGACTCTTATCTTAAATGAAAGACCATGAAGCAGCTTTCTTTAAGAGTGAGCTTTCCTCCGCTCGGGAGGCACTCGCACGGCAGCTGGTCGGAGCTTCATTCACCCCTTCCCGCTAGTTCAAGAGATGAAAGTCTAATAAATAGACTAATCGTGCGAGTTCTAATAAGAATCTTGATATACTGGATTTCAGGTCTCTTTTTCAAGTCTGTTCTTTGTTCTTTTTCAGTCTTTTTATAAGTGGAAGCAATATGAATTGAGTCCCACGTACACCATTCACAAAAGAAGAGGATAAAGAGAGGGGAAAAGCTTTCAAGTCTCAAGTGCCTACCTTCTGCTTTTAGAGTGGAATCCGCTCAGGGTGCGCTTTATTATGGTAATTCACTCACACTATTTTCACGCTCTTTTAACTGGCTGCATAAACTACCTTTCCGAACTCCGAGTCTCAACCTGTATGGCGTTGTGCCTGTGCCAGGGCCTTCCAACAGACCCCACTCGAGGAAGAGTAGGCAAGGGATAAGCCGGCGTAGGGCTCGCAACTATACTGGTAATGATTTAGGGCAGACTATAATAAGTAAGGGAAGAGTAAATGGTACACCATGTTAGACCTGTTGCTTAGGCTCTCCCGTTAATATTAGGGCCGACTATAAGGGCCGAGTGCAACGACGGGATCGACCTAAAGGTGAGCTATAAAAACGATGTTATATTATAGTAAGGCAACTTATAATAGTATGGCGGCCCTAAATTACGGTATTGCGAGCTATCTGACGATACCCTCCTCATTCCCCAGCAGCTCTTACTTAATTTCAATTATTCCATTTCAAAGTAGATTTTTCTATATTTTATCCGTTCCTCGTGCTGCTGAAAATTATTATAGTATGGCACCGGGTGCAGCCATGTGATTGTGATTCCTACACCGCGAGAGTCATTGCAAAGGATTAAGTAAGGAAATGGATGCAAAGGAGATCTACGTATATAAGAACAGAGAATCCACCACCAAGTCGTTATTACACAACTAGAATTTTATCTCAATTTACGCACTTACTTATTTCGCCACTCGTGCGATCTTTGAAAAAGAAAGTCAAAATGCATACCAATATCTTTCACTCCCCAATATATATACAGGGCCTAACATCAGTTATTGTATTTTTTCTCTAATACAATAAATTAAATTACTATATTTTTGGCCCTGTATATATATTTCACCCCTACTATATATTAAGTTCGTAATACCAGTAATTTGCTGCAGATCTTTCTACTCGTAGTGAAGAATGTACTATAATTTTTGGGCACGACTTTGCTGAGATGTGAGATCTTTCGATAGAAATGCTTAGCTTATCTTATAGGTCTCCTACTTTCACTAGAAATGCTTATATACAAGTGTCGAGAGGGTGGTCTGATCTTAACGGCTGGCTTCAGATGATTAGTCGCCGCTCGGAATAGGCGGTCCTCTGATTCTTTTCTGAGTTGCATGCCCGAACCTTCAAATTTAACAAAAGTACTGCTTTTCCATATATATTCGATTACTTTTTTATCAAATTTGACCTCTTTGTAGAGCGGGACTGGTTGAGCACTTATATGAGACTGAATTATCAGAATTTAAGAACTCGAAGAGCGGGACTACTGGAACAGCTATATCGGCTTAGATTACTTGATTGGCTCACCGTAGCCAGCCCTCCCCTAAATAAATATAAATTCCGAATACTGAATGATTCGACTGAAGGGAGCAGACCTCCGATAGCTGAGTACCCAGACCCGCCTCCTGCCACATGGCGGAGATAGCGTACGCCCTAACACTAAAATGGCAGAGATAGCAAGAGCCCTATCCTTTCTGAACGTGAGTCCGGCTACTTGAAAGCATTCCGAGACCGCTCCGCCCCTTTCCTTGACTTTATAATCTTAGGTTCGCTTAGGCACCCACTTCAATAGCTGATCGTTCGCACCTTACTTGCCCGCCCACCGCTTCATTAAAGGAAGTGATGCTCCGCCTACCTTTGAATTGAATCTCTCTTAGCTCTGATCTGATAAGTTCAATTGGTTTGCGAGAATGCCCTTGTTCTTGAGATCGATCTCTCTGGCTCTGCCGAGACCGTGGGTTCCATGGCCCACCGCTGAATCTTACTTACCGCTATTGAAGAGTGCCACGGGTGCTCGTGTTAGTTAAGCGCACTTCCTCAACTTACTATATTTGCCGGCCGTGGTTCAATCTCTTTCTTCTCACGAATGTCAATAGCATCATTATTCTTCTCACGAATGTCATGCGCTTATCGCCTTACTATAATATAAGTTGGAGCGGCCCTAAAATAAATATAAATTCCGATGAACAGCGCCTGGCGGAGCTCTGGCTAGATTGAATTCTTTGGGAGTGAGGTTAGAAGACAGTCCCTGGGTCTGGGCGCCGTCCTATTAGTCTGCTCTCCGAGGACAGATCAAGTCTGAGGTGCGGGGATATCGGTCGGCGAAGCTTTCTTCGGTGGGCTCCTCGACTACGCTTTCCTCACTGGGACGAGTGACTTACCATTGCTGGGCCAAGTGCTCTCGATGCTCTGCTTAACCTCAAGTAATGGGAAAAATGGGACCTATTCTCTTTCCCAAGATTAGTAGATCCGAAAAGAAGCTTGCTTTCTTGGTGCGCGCTCAACTCTGTGCCGGATGCCATGCCATAATTGTTCTATAATATAGCTAGCCGCGGTTGCCTATTCAAAGGAATGAAAGCAGCACTCAAAGAGACACTTTGCTATATGCTTAACACAAGCGAATCTAATAGTCTCTGAAAGGCCCTTACTATATATTTGGCGAGGAGAACCGGTCTTCGAAGAGAGTTCACCGGTCAGTTTGCCTAGTGGGGCAGTCGGGTCCTCATCTTGCACTCCGGGGAAATAGCCTCCTCTATTGATAGGCGGAGATTGCTCGTACTGGGCTGGGGTACCTCCAGAAGATAGATAGCTTCCCGAAGAGAGCTTCCTAGCCTCCTCCTACCGGATAAGAAATGCTTCCTCGAGTCTCAGATAGGATAGATGTTGATAACCTTGGATTTTTCTGTATTATTGATCTTGCTCAAGCTGATTCTCTTGCATGCCAATCAATACCAATAGTGGAGTGGTGGCTAGTGGCTGACTTCAGTCAATTCAATACCAATAGTGGCTGACTAGTGATCAGGGAGCTCGTTCCGTTCCGTTCAAGATGAGCAGTCGGAGGTTGAATTCTCCCCACTACGCGGTCGGGACTGCGACATGGGTTCGTCAGCTTTGGCAAGCTCAGTTGAATTCCTTTCCTTTAGCCGATTCATTACTTTCTCTTTATATATGAAGAAAGTAGTTGCGCTCGCTTCCCATTTATCAGTTGATTTGTCAAGTTCTGATCGCCTGCCCTTCTCACTCTGATCGACTAGCTAAGTTTTCATAGATAATTCAGTCAGTTTGAAGTCAGTAATAATAGATAAGATAGTTCGGGTGCTGGACCTTCACTCCAGGCAGTTCATCCCTAGCTCAGTCGAATCATCTTTTCATTCAGTGAACGTGTCACGAGTGCGCTCTAGTAATTTCTTTATTCGGTTCGGCGGAGTTAAAATTAGAATAGTTGGGTTTCGGGGATCGATTCAAGAGTGGAGTCTTCGGGTTCGAGTCATGGATCTCACTTCCTTAACCCGTACCCACACCCAGGTAGATCAGATAGGTCAGATAGGCTCGGCTCGGGATCAGAAGGTGCGAACAGAGTGACGCGGGGAGTCTTCCGTCTTCTTGGGCTGGCTACGGTGAGCCAATCAAGTAATATAATATAGCTCTGATAAAGGAGTTGCCAATTATCTGAGTTCAAGGAGCGAAGCGCACGCGGAGGAGCTGTAGTTGGTGAGCACTAAGAGCAGGAGCGGTAGTCGGTCACGTGGCAGAGAGCACTAGAAAGGTCTTCGCTCGGGCCTAGTTGGTTAATCAGGCTCGGCTAGTCAGAGTGGAGGTCGGGGATGAGAGGTCGGGAGAGCGTAGATAGCTTGCTTGCTGAGGACTCTTTTTAGCAATATAAGGACTATTCTATTGATGGTAGAAGAAGGACAGAGAGAAAGAATGGCTCAGAAGCGGGGTTCCGTAATGGGTAAACTCATCAGGCTCATGACCTGAAGACAAGACTGCGGGTTCGATTCCGGTCCGAAAGCCCACCGCTTGACGAAGAACTATTATAAGGACTTCTTACTCCCAGGGAAGCAGATAGAATGAGGACCTCCACCTCCTCCTCAAAGAGCTTGATGAATGAAAGGTGCGACTGAGAAGGCCCCAGTAGTGGTGCTCTTATGCCACGTCTATTCGGATAAACATGCTACTTACTTTACTTTATTATAATAGAATAAGAAGGTCACTATAACTACCGTTCTGAGAAGAAAGATGCTAGGGGAGCGACTGGAGCCGGTCCAATAGAAGCTCGGCCGGGGAGTTCTAGTCAAATGCATGCCAATCTGACCTTAGCATGCCAATGATCATTCTAGTCTTAGGAGAGTTGAGGAAAGACGAGTCGGTGACGAGGCTAAGGAATGTGGAGAAAAGAAAAGCAGCTATGCCGGAGAAGCTCTCCCAGTATAGGGAGAAGCTCAAGCTCTGTCACGCGCCTATAACCTGGAGAGGGTATCCCCTGATAGGCTCGCCATACATATAAGTTCTAAGGAGAGGGCCGAGTGAGAACGCCTTACTATAATATAACAAGTCGAATTCATTCATCCAGCCAGACCGGAAGCGAAGTCGAGAAAGAAGCTTTGTCGAAGGAGAATGCGAAGTAGAGAATCCTTGGCAAGAAAGCGAAGTCGATCAAGAGCCGAGAAGCGAAGAAAGCTCTTTTACATAATCTAGAGATAGAATAAATGCGAAGTAGCGAAGTCGAACCGACAGCCAATTGGAGCGAAGCGGCCCTTACTATATATTTCAATTGAAGCGAAGCGGAAAATTACAAACCATAGGAAAACTGTTCCCATCTTGCTAAGCGAAGTGCGGCGGCGTCAGGCAAGCAATGGATTAGTTTACTCCGGTCACGGTCGAGATTGGGAAAGTCAGATTTTGCCCAAGAAGCGAGGGAGTGAGAACGAGTGCCTATCCGGTCCTCGTGGAGAAGCACGGGTGAGACAGATATGAATGGGCCGGTAGTCCTAACGCCAAATATATAGTAAGGGCCGATAGACGACGACTGATTAGACCATTAGCCGATTAGATGATAGCCGAATACTAGAGCGCTCCTCCTATGCTTCCTTCCCACTGATCAAGGATTCCTATGCCGGGTCCTTCTTCGCGAACCTAGCGTCACGCCTATCCCTATCAAGTAGTCCGTAGAGCTCGATAGAAGGCTTCTCTTGCGTCACTCTCGTTCGCTCCTTCTCTACCGACCAGTGTATTCAAATGCGGAGTCCCTCTTTCCTAACCTCATGGGGGCGCAATAGCGTACTCATTCATTCCTTTCCTACTATGAGAGCTGGAGCGGTAGTAGATGAAGAGCGACTTGGGCCGGGGTCTTTTCACGAGACTACTTGAATCGCGCTGCTTCGGTGCCTGATCCTCTACGTCACTCTCGTCCCTCCCTCTCGTCATGCCCATCCACTACGGATTCCCACCTCTCACATCCCATGCCTAACACCAATAGCCGAATAGTTGCTAGTCCTAGTCCCTCAACTCATGACAAGCATAGGTATTGTAGCTAGTCCAAGCTCTGGCAACTAGGCCGGCCTGGTAACCGCTTCCTAGTGATTGGGACGGGGAAATAAGGATCCGACTGCATGATGAAGGCTTAGCCAGATGCGATGAGGCGGATGGTCCGATTCACTCCTCTGGGCTCTACCAATGGGCTGCGGGTCGAGTACTTTGATCGCATAGCAGTAGTCTTCTGGTCTTAGAGGCTGGAGATAAAGTCTTCTTTCCCTGCTCCCCTCACTCCATAGTAGATTGTTCTGGTCTCCTACTGTGCCCCCTAAAATAAATATAAATTGGTGAGTAAGATTATTTACTATGAATACCTAGTCTCAAAGGGAACTGCCAAATGAGCGAAAAACGAACTGCTCAGTCAAATGCAAGTAGGAAAAGTTGGGCAAGGAGCGACTGAACAGGAGCGATAAAAGACTGATTTCGCTTCTAGCTGCCGCATTCCGCTTAGCTGCAATTGGCTGTTCTCGTTCCGCTACGTTAACGCTGCAAGCTCAGCTCCACGTAGTTTCGCATCGCTGGACTGCAATGTTCTCGTTCCGCTTTGCTTCACCTCGTTGCTTCGCTTAACGCTGCAAGCTCAGCTCAATGTTCTCGTTCCGCAGATTATATATTAGACCACCTCGTTGCTATCGCTTCAATTGGCCGCTCCACCTCGTTGCTATCGCTTCAATTGGCTGTTCTCGTTCCGCTTCTCCTAATGGGACCAGCTAATCGCCTTCCGCTTGAAATATATAGTAAGGGCCGCTATCGCTTCAATTGGCCGCTTCACGTCGTTGCTTCGCTCGTGCTGGCTCAGCTCCACGTAGTGGAGCCTCGCTGGCTCGTTGCTTCGCTTCAATTGCTGCTGACTCCGCTCCACTTCGTTTCGCCTCGTTGCTTCGCTTCATTTGTCGGCTCTTTCGACTTCGCATATGAGTTATGAGTGATCCTTGCTTATGCTCTATTGCTAGAACATCATTGGTTTGGTCTCAGATCATCATTTATTTGAATGGAGGGTGGAGTGGTTCTCGCTCTACAATAGCTATCTATTGGACTGCTTACGCGCCTCTCGACTTCGCTTTCTTACTGGGCGGCTTGGATTCCGTCCCCGGAACTTATATTATAGTAAGGCCGATCTTTCTGAATTCAATATTTGCTTGCAGGCTCGCTCATGTTGGATTCAAATTCACGGGGCCAGCTATCGCGTTCAGCTATATCGCTTGCTCGCTCACCACTTATCTTAATGAGATGAGGCGGGAGAGGACGGGCCGGGCAGAACCTACCTCAGTATCAGTAGTGAAAGGCTGATGAATGGGCCCGCAAGGATCAAGTGCTTCATAAATAAAGAAGAGAAAGGAGCGGACAAGTGGAGCGTGGAGCGGCTCTTCATCCCCTATTATTACCAGTATACTTGCGTGCCTGCAAAAGTAGTTCTATTCAACCCTACTGTTTTATAAGGGCATTATAGTAAGTGCTGAATTTAGATTTATTTTAGGGGGCGAATTTATATTTATTTTAGGCTCCTTCGCTTTCTTTCTGTGCTTCCGTTGACTAGACCAGCTCGGCTGAGCCTCCTCCGCCTTCTAGCTAATCTTCCCCTCTCCTCCGCATAGACGGTTCGCGAACTCAACTCCTTTGCGTCTGATGTCGCTGAAGTAGTTAGACAGATCCAAAGTCAACTCACTCATTTCCGTCCTCGTGCTCTCCGATTAGGTCTAAAGAATCAAAGTAGAGGAACGAGGGCACGGTAGGTTAGGTGCTACTATAGTATCATAAAGCAATAGATGAGTTCATTGAATGATGAAGCAACCATTCATTTAATGATGAAGTAGTAGTTGCAACTCTACTCATAGTCTCATGAAGCAACCAATCATTTCTAGTTGAGCAATAAGATGAGTTCATTGAATGAATCAGTAGTAGACGGCAACTATAGATTCTCAATCAAGAAGAGCTGGCCCAACGTCAATTCAAATCCCGAAGAGAGAGGCGGAGAGCATAACTCTGCGAAAAAAAGAAGATCCTCGCCCGTGAGCACTCCATCTCTTCACTCATTCACAATTCTTTTCTCACTCCGCACTCGTTCTAGTCCAGTGGTAGAGCTCGACTTCGCTTCAACTACTTGAACGACTTAGACTATTGTTTCGCCTACTCACTCGGATCCACACCCCTCCGCCTAAAAGATATAAATTCCGCCTATTTTGAGATTGAACGCTCTACAATCACTTTAATCGCTATCACCTTCTTTGCTTTGATATTATTCCGTTCTCCCGCTGGGTCTAAATAAAGAGCACCCCGCCTAACCGCATCTTCAACTACCGCGTCACTGTCGTTCGTTCCTTAAGAAAAGAATGCAGTCGGAGAGGATAGTCTTTCCCCCCACCTTCGCGGTTCTACTCTAGCTGTCCTGACACCTCCTCTAGTCCCATCCTTCTCCCGATCGGGTCAAGTTCTCGCTCCCGAAATAGCTCATGGGTCTCCTACATTAAGAGGGCGGCTCTCTCTTTATCCTTATAGCTCTTCTTTATACCTATTCCTATATGATCGTCGGATTCACGAGCGGGCCTAATTAAGTTGAACTCGCTTATCCTTATCACTTACACTACTCTTCGACTTCGCTTATATTGAGATGAGATATAGTTGAGACAGCTCGCAGCGAGCGAGCGCAACGGAGTGGAATTCTGGAGCCCTCCAGCGAGGAAGGAGCCCTCCTTCTATAGAGAAGGTGGTCTCGACCAAGACGCGAAGTCGAGAGAATAGGCGGGGACAGGAAAAGAACCTAGCGAGCAGTAGGAAAGCGAGCCGGCAAGTGGAGCGAGCGAGCGGAAAGAGCGAGCCAGCGTGTTAAGCGAGAACTCCATCTTGGGCAAAATAAATACGTGGAGCTGAGCCAAATAGAGCAGATTTAAGGAATGGCCCACTTGCGAGCCCACCGCTAAGGCTCATGCAAGCTCTAAAGTGAATGAAACTAACTTCTATCTATCTAATAAGTAAGATCAAGATCCTCATTCTCTCTCACTCATCTATCTCTCGCTTCAATCTCTTTCTCCATCTCAGAAGTTCTTTTCTTTCTTTTCTATGCCTCTTGACTCATTCTTTTCTATGATCACCCTCTTCTCTTAGCATAAATCCCTTTCTAGATCCTGGTCCGCTCTTTCTCCATTATTATCTATTAGTTCTAATGTTCCCTTGGGTTAGGTTTGACCAGCATAGGAGTTTGGATTAGTTAGGCATCTCCATAAGAGTCAGTCCTTCGCCGACATTGCTAAAGAAGTGAAGCACTTGGTGGAGGGTAGACTTGACCTTCTGCTTTTGCAGCTGACAATCCATGGTTACAGGCGGCCCTCTCATCTCAATCTAAACAGTCGCGTGGGAGACTGAACTACCCTCCACACTCAAGGGGATGCAGGACATGAATTAAGAGCTTCGGAGCCCGCATGTCTATCATCTCACTTTCATTCCCCTAAATCGGGAACCAGAGACTCTCAAAGGAACTCTCGTCTGAACAATGCTAGACTCTTATGTGCATAGCTATTGAAGAACCCACCGCTGACCACCGCAGTTTCTAGTCTCCTATGTGGCCCACCAGCGATGCGGAACGGAGTGGAGCGGAGCCGACCAGAAAGGCTTGAATCGGCATGATCTTCTTTCTCGCACGTCGCTATGCAGCAAATTACTGGTATTACGTGCCCAAAAATATAAGTACTATCGGCCATTCACTCTACCGTACCTCTTCTTCTTTATGTGATTAGGGCTTGCCCCCCCTTTTCCCTTCCGCTCCGCGCCTGTCGTTCATTTGCTTTTTCGATCGTCAACAGGGATTGAACCTTGAGTCTAGAGTCTAGTCTAGTCTAGTATGGAGTGAGAGTCCTTCTTCCCTCCCATCGCTGGCTCGTTCATTCCACTCGCTGGTCTAATATGTCTTGCCATCTCCTTTGAGTCTGCTCTCTGCCGCATTCCGTTTCACTCTTCCTAATGGTCGGCTCGTTCATTCCACTCGCTGCTCGCTCATCCCGCTCGCTGATTCGATCTTGCCTTCTAATGACATATTCGTTCATTCCACTCGCTGCATCGGCTAAGTTGCGTGCGCGGAATCTTAGCTGAGTTCGGTCGTATCGGGCAGGTCATCCCACCAGGCGGGCAGTTTAGCGTTTCTAAGAGAGGAGTGGCCAGGAAGGACTCCAGGAGCCGTGGCAGAAGTGTGGTTGTCCGGGTTGCCCTGACCGGGATCGCACATAGGAAGAGAGGGGAATGGAGGTTCAGGCCCCCTCCCGACTAGTGGTCTCGCATGGGACTAGTGGGATCGCATGGAAGAGCCCGGGGGAAAAGGACCTTAATCGAGGGAGGGCCTCAGCCCCGACCGATATAGAGCATCAGAGTTTCTGACTATGCGACAGTACAAGACCCGACTAAGCTGCCCATCAGATACCACTCATGCGGGACAACCAATAGCCGAATAGTTGAACTCTGAACAGGTATTCTTGCTAGGCAGATTCCTAGCCCAACTACTTACAAGATTCTTGAATGAGTAGTTGATTCGATGTGGAAAGAAGACTACTTAAATGCGAAGTCGAAGAAGATCTGGGTGGAGGAAGGATGCCTCTCCTCAGCCGGTGCTGTCCCCGTGGTGGAGCAGCATCTACTGTCCACTATGCATCTCCGACAGTCCACTGCTAAGTCCCCGGAGCTCGTCCTGGTAGCCCTCGATCAGCGGGAGGCATGCGGATCATAGTAGATGCGAAACAATAGTAGAAGTCTCCAACGGGAGAAACCCCACAAAGCCAGAAAGCAGGTCTGCGGACAGAAAGGGGAGAATCCGCCGGGCACTGTAAGGGGACAGAAAGAAGGAAAGAATGGGGGCAGCTGCACTCGTAACCGAAAGCTCATACCTGATAGATTAAATTCTATGAAGGTGTGCTAACGCTAGCAGATCCTGGTGGCATGATCAAATCCAGGAGCAAACGGGCGAGTGTGAGTATAACGACCCAGCCCGCGACGTAGATCACATCCATCAAGAAATGAATCGTAGTCGAGGAGCAAACGCAAATTAGCAGCGACATAGAGCCTAATTTGGGAACCGCACTATGACTGATGTGATGAGGGGCGAGTGATAACGACGCGGCTCTCCCACCAAACCAACACTAATGCAAGACATCTACTCCCATCCGCCGAATTAGAGCTATTTGACAAGCACACGATTCCTACGATTGAAAAACACGGGTTCCTAGTATATAATCCAAGCATATGACCATTGTTAGGAACCCCCCCTAATATAGTAAATTCAGATCTTTCTACGTTTTGAATGAACTACTCTTGCAGGCACGCAATTATACTGGTAATAATCTGCTGCGGTAAGGAGCGATTAGAGAACGAAGACCCGTTTAGCAGAGAAAGAGTGTTACCGCCCAACTGGCATAAGTGAGATGAAGTCCCGACTGGCTGAGGCACCGAATGGGGGATACTTCGGATATCCGGCTACTAAAGGGTGGAGTCCGGAAAGAGAGCTTGTAGCCTAGCGCTACTTTTCAGTTCTTCTGAAAAACGGTCTGCTGAGTTAGTTAACTAAGAAGCATGCGCGGGCCTCGATTCATTCCCGCACTAGCTCTGACTTCTCGCTTCGCACCTTCCAAAAATCGACTTAGGAGACATTAGAACAGGAGATAACAGAAGAAAAGAGTTCAAAGATCATGATTGAACAGAGGTGCGGAGCGGCGAGGAGCACTAACAATAAGTAGAAAGTGCAATGCTTGCGAACGGGATAATTTAATCTGTTCGGAGGAGAAGAAGCTCTGGGCTAAAGCAATGAAACTCGAGGAGGAAGGTCTTTCGTAGTTTTGAATCCTACAATGGAGCCAGAGCTAGAAGTAGACGATGAGCGAAGCGAAGTCGAGAACGACAAACAGGCGTAGCCAGGGTTTTCTCCTACTTCGAGAATTAAGGATTGGATGGGAGACTTTGGGAAGAGTACTACCGATCGAGAACGAGAAGAAGAGAGGTACGATATCGTACCTCTATGGATGAAGAAGGTCCCAATCAAGGAACGAGGGCACCAGAAGTGCGACAAAGGAAAAAGGGACGAGCGAGAGTTACGTAAAGAACAATGTTTAGCGGGAGCGAGATGTAGAAGTTACTATGAAAGGGTAGCAGGGGTGAAAGCTAACTCTTTAACTGACTGGGGAATAGTGTGGATCCTCAGTGGAGGGAGTAAGAGCGGGAAGGTCAAGAGTTCCATGGTACTGAACAGGGAGCTTGGTTATTAGGAGCTCCCTTATCCCCCCTCATCTACTGAATTCGAAAGTCATTCCATTACGAATTCAATAAGCTAGGCTCTATAGCTTCTGCCTGCGCTTAAGGATCTCTGCCGCTTCTGCCGCGCTTCGTTCCACGGGCCTAAATAAAGCGCATCGCTGCTTCGCGGGCCCCGCGGTCGCACCCTCCTTATGAATGCTTACTCCTAGCCATGAGGGGATCTTATCAGGCATACCTCCCAGGCATGAAGTCATTTAGGAGTGCTCCCGCCTAGCCTTACTCCGACGGGGAAAAAGTGCTCCTTAATGGGAGGGGTTCCTAGTACTCCTTACGAGGGAAAGCCCTGACATAGGAATTCTTCCTAGTCCAGGGGAAAAAGCACAAGCCAGATAGCTTTGAATGGTGAAAAGCCAGAGTTCCCTGTTCATGGGTCCTAGGCAGAAGAAGAACCGGGGAGCGGGGGACATGCTCCTTACCCTAAGGCTAGAGGAATGAAGACTGATCATGATGAATGAGGACGAATGCTTACTGCTTACACAAGAGAAGAGGGAAAGAGAGAAGAGTAACCTAGAGGCGAGGGGAGAGGAGCCTGCCAACAATAAGATTGCGCAGAGACGAAGATTGCCAAGAATAGCGGAGTAGAGGCGCAAGAATAGCAGAGCAGAGGCGCAAGCGAGAGCTAATACTACCCGTAGAGTGAATGGCCCGAACTTAATATAGTCTAGTCTACAATTGCTACGCAATTTATACAATTTACTATATATTTGGCGATTGGATTAGTCTACTATAATAAGAGGAGTCTGCAATTGACTTTTATATTAGGCAGCTGAATATAGCTTTTCGTCTCCTCCATTATCTATACTCATAGCAACTCCCGAGTAAGTAGCAGCCCTATTAAATGGTATTCCTAGTTCATCCGAGTTCACCGCTCCGTGGGCCGAGAGTTCGGGTTCGGGACAAAGAAGTACGCATGAGATGCACTAATTGAATATTGAAAAGAAGCGTGAAATGAAAGCAGGTGACCCATTTGTTCAAGGCTCCGCTCCTGTTGTTAGAGTTAAGGGTTCAAATTCATTCCCTTCTGTACGCTATAAGGACTATTTCCAAAATTTATTTAGTTTAGGCCAGGAATTCCTATAAGGCAGAGTTCAGGACGGCACTTACAACATTAATACGCGCAGGTGCCTGTTCCCTTCTTTTTGATTGAACGCTTGTGACCTTTCACTTAATCTCTCGTTCGGGAGATATTTATAATATAAGTTGGTACCCTCTATTCCGAGTGAAGGAGAGGTCCGAGTGAAACGACGGGGGAAGAGTTCATGGTAACGACCTGCTGCTGCGAGTGATAACGACGCGTAGTTTCTACATTCACGACCTCTTGCTTAAAGAAAGAGATCGAACGGAAAGAGAATGCTCAGCTCCTATCCTTAATCAAGAGATAGTCTGTTTAAAGAGGTCGGGAAAAAGAAACTATTTCAAGCTTTTGCCCGTGCTTTATTTACTTTCCTTTCTCCTCTACTTTCACTCTTTCCTTTCTCTCGTCCCTTTCACTCTTTCCTTTCTCCTGGGCCTGTGTCAGGAGGATAAAAGTCACTCGATCAGCGGAAGAGGAAGGTGCGAGTGAACGAAGCTCGTGAAATGGAATTATAGAGCCGACTTTCATGCCGATTACTATAATTATATTATAGAAGTGGAGTTGCGGGCGGCCAAATATATAGTAAGGCCAACCTTAGTGCTTTGCAAGAAGTCGCTTCTCTTTGCACACGGTGACGAACGAGGATCAGTTTCAAGTTCAAATCTCGTGTCACTACTTTTCTTTTATCAATGAGAAGAGTCGGTCGGTGCTACGCGACTCCTCTCTGACTACGGGTCCTATGCCTATATAGATAGATGGATAGATGGATAGTGCTAGATGATGGATGGATAGTGCTAGGGGCCTTATATGGAGAAGATAGGCAGCTACCTCTGTAGGATATATCAGCTTCCCGGTTCAGGTTCTAGTCGGTCGAGAAAGGGGCTAAGCTAAGAATAGTTATAGGAGATCGAAGCGTTGGATGACAGGATAAGTGGGAGGCAGAGTTATAGTGGGCTGCCTTCTCCGTGGTAGGTGCTCCGCGAATGAGTGAATCAATTGCTGTCCTAAAATCAATCTAAATTGAGATCAAATTATAGTTGTAGAGAAATGCAGGCCAAAAATCTAGTAAATTAAGAACTTACTTTTATATTAGGCCAAAAATCTAGTAATTTAATTTATTGTAATAGAAG
>JBBMKF010000067.1:986883-1005237 GCA_037834155.1 Curcuma caesia | reverse complement strand
ATTCTCCCTTATCCCTTACTTGAGTTCACGCCCCTAATATTAATATAATAATAAGTCTTTGTATTTTCTCTCTTGCCGGAACATAAAACACTCTAACCGGAACCCCCTATTAAATTCATTCTTTAATTTTTCTCTCTTGCATTCGGAGAGTGCCCTCCTTAGTAAGTTCTTTCAGCCCCCAAAAACCTAGTAAGTAATTATGTAAATGGTACACCCCACTATATATTAAGTTCGTAATACCAGTAATTAGCTTGAGCGACTGGAAAGAGTCAATGGCCGATAGCCATATTACTGACGACTTGGTGCTAGCTGGGGAGATCTTTCGTAGTTTTGAATAGAACTTATAAGGAGGGCACGACTGGTGCTCAAAGAAGTGGTACACCATATTACTGACGACCTGGTGCTAGGGTTTTGTGTTAAGTTGATGCATGTGTTAAGCATATAGCAGATGTTTTCCCGTACTTGAGTTAACTAAGTCGCTTTCATTCCATATCTTAGGCTTCCGTTGACCGGCTTTCACGGGACCGCAGCCCACTATTGTGAAGCACATAGGGCGGAGCTTTCTCGATCACTTGGAATTCAAGAACAAACTTAACTCATTACCAGGAAGGATCCATTCTATATCTCTATATCTATATTCCTCTATATACCATCCATCATTAAGAGTTGAAACAAAAGGATAAACAGAAAGAAGACAGCTACGTGAATAGCAACTTATGCAAGCACCGAGCAGAGCGACGGGGCCGAGGGAGAGATGAGATCTCAGTGAATGCTCCAACTCCTTTCCTTTCCCTTGAGGTTGGCCCCTTGCATTCTTTTAGCTGAGCATGGAAAGAGTTAACCAGCTTCTTAAGTATATGGTGCCTAGCGCTGCTTAATGGTTGGCTTTCCGAGTGCCTAAAATAAATATAAATGCGAATGAAATGACGCGAAACCGAAGGTGAGGCTTCTTAAGTGCAAGGGTCTGAACCATGGGATACTTTAGGACTGGGAAAGAAAACACTGTAAATACAACCTAAGGCTAAGGAAAAGAGACGGCCTCCTACTTAACTCCGTGGGGAATAAGGAAAGAAAGTTCGTTCGCGGTTACCTGAAGACTGAAGATAGGTTTCTACTCATTGGACAACCCCAACCCTCAACTCAAATAAAGTGTCCCCGACGTCAACTCTAAATGCCCCCAACGTCAACTCGAAATGGCAAGCTTCACTTCATGAACTCCAACTCGAAAGCCCTTTTTTTATTTCCAGTAGCTACTCCACGAATAGAGTTAAAACACAAGGAAGGGTATAACTAGGGAAACTCGAAACCCCTAACTCAAAACCCCGTTTTTTTCTTTTTGGCAAACTCTCAAGCCCGTTTTCGTTCCTTCCTTATTGGAATGGTTAATATAGATCTTTCCTCTATCTGAACTTCTTTCTTGAATTCCCGTTTATTGAGCCATACTATAATAAGTTCCAATAAGCAACGCCGTCAGTGGCCGGGCCCGCGAAGCAGGTAAACGGCAGCCTAAGATCTTTCATTCAAGCGACTTATTATTATATTAGGAGTTCACGAAAGTAGGGTCAAAGATCACCAGATGCGCAATGCGTGACGAATGCAAGTCGAACGGCTAAAGATGAGTTTTATCCTGGCTCAGAATCTGAGTTTGATCCAAAAAAAACATCAGTATAAATTTGCTAGCGCAATGCTTAACACATGCAAGGAGAACAGCAAAAGTAGATCAATTCGGTACTGAAAAAGTAGCAAAAGTAGAAGAATCTGTTGCTTGAAAAGGAGATAAAATAGACTCTTTTGTTGCTTGATTTCATATCAATTTTGAGCTGCAAAAGTAGAGAAATTAGGTACTGCAAAAGTAGATCAATTCGTTTCACTTGCTACACACTTTTTATATCAATTTTGAGCTGCAAAAGTAGAGAAATTAGGTACTGAAAAAGGATAAGAATCTGTTCCTTGAAAAGTTGCTAAATTAGGTACTGCTAAAGTCTAATCTTCTGTTGCTTGAAAAGTTGCTAAAGTAGAATCTTCTGTTGTTGCTTTTGAAGTTACAGTTAGGGCTGATACAATGTTGGTGTTGGTGTTGGGGCTGCTACTGTTCCTGGTGCAGTTGTTGTTGATACTGTAGCTACTAATGCAGCTACTGTTGCTCTTGGGGATGCAGATGCTGCTGCTGATGATGATGCTATAGTAGTACTGCTTTTGATGCAGCTGATACTGTTGCTGTTGGGGCAGCTGTTGGAGTTGTTGACAAAGTAGACCACGTTGTTGCTTTTGGTGCTTTTTTAGTTGCTAAAGTAGACCACGTTGACAAAGTAGACTCTTCTGTTGCAGTTCCTAGTGTTGCTGGGTCTTCGGCTTCAGCACCTTCGGCTTCGGATGTTGAGTAGGGCCTCCTCGGCTGTTGAGTT
Source organism: Curcuma caesia (assembly GCA_037834155.1). Classification (NCBI taxonomy): domain Eukaryota; kingdom Viridiplantae; phylum Streptophyta; class Magnoliopsida; order Zingiberales; family Zingiberaceae; genus Curcuma; species Curcuma caesia. The sequence continues at coordinate 1,002,832 of JBBMKF010000067.1, read as the reverse complement.
GATCCTTAGCTACTTGGCTGTTGAGCTGGCACTTCGGGCTCTTTTGATGCTTTTGGTACTTTTAGAGTTGCTACTGATGCTTTAAAAGTTCACACTGTTCCTGCCTTCATAGTTGCTGCTTCTGTTGGTGAGTCCACCGGGGCTGCTATTGTTGCTGCTTTCGAGGCTGTTGAGTTAAGGATGTTGCTACTAGTGCTGTTACTGTTGATAGGGCTAACGCTGCTGTTAGAGAGTTAGTTGCTATTGCGGCTGTCAACTTAGTAGGGCTCTCTGTTGGTGATGCCTTTGCAGTTGAATCAGTTGCTACTGATGTTACAGGTACTGTTGCTAGGGTTGATGCCTTTGCAGTTCATGTTGATGGGTCTTCGGATGTTAGAGTTCCTAGTGTTGCTGCTGTAGCTACTAATGCTGATGATGATGCTATAGTAGTACTTTGATGCTGATGCTGGTGTTGCTGTTGGGGCAGCTGTTGGAGCTGGCACTGCAGCTTTAAAAGTAGCTACGGATGCTGCTGGTGCAGTTGTTGACAAAGTAGAAGACTCCGTTCTTGCTTTAAAGTATAATCAGTTGGTGCTGCAAAAGTATAATCAGTCGGTGCTGCAAAAGTAGATAAAGTCGGTGCTTTTGAACCTCTCACTTCAGAATCTGTTGTTGCTTTAAAAGTAGTTCATAAAATAGAAGAATCTGTTCCTGCTTCAACAGTAGATGTAGATAAAGTAAATGCTTGAAAAGTTGTTGCTAAAGTCACATCAGTTGGGGCTGTTGGAGTTGGTGACAAAGTAGACTCTTTTGTTGCTTGAAAAGTAGATAAATTAGAATCAGCCCTTACTATATATTTCGCTTGAAAAATAGCTAAATTCGTTGCTTCTTCCTAAAAAAGTAGAATCAGTTGTTGCTTGAAAAGTTGTTGCTGGTGCAGTTGTTGCTTTTGGTGCTTTTTTAGTTGCTAAAGTCAAAATGCTTTAGTTGCTACTGTTACTAGGGATGCTGATGCTGCTGGTGCAGTTGCTCTCGAGTCCAGTACTAGGGATGCTGATGCTTTCGCAGTTGATAGAGTAGTGCTGCTTTCGAGTCGTACACTGTTGCTGATGTTGCTCCTGCTTTTGAACTGTCACTTTGGGCTTTTGAGCTCTCAATTAGGGCTCCCTTAGTTGCTAAAGAAGTTGCTGCCGTTAGAGTTGCTAGTAGGGCTGGGTCTTCGGCTGTTGGAGTTGATCCTGGGGACGGAATTTACCTAAGTACAAAGGAGGGTATTGGGTACTAGGGATAGAGGAGACCCATTTGGCGGTACTCATAGAGAAGAAAGGGTTACGGGACAATACAGATAGAGGAACGCATAAAAAGAGTAGCTACGGCAAAGGAAAGTCAAAACTGGCTTTCCAGTTTGCACAGTGAATACCTTCCTGGGGTTTATTAACTACAGGTACAATAGAAGAGACAAATGTCTCTAACTGATAAAGGAGGGTACAAGGTGTTACAGATAGAGGAACGACGGGGTACTAGAAAGAGAGGAACGACTTAGGGGTTACAGCCCAAAGAAAAGAGTACCCACAGGAAAAGCAAAAACAGCGTTTCGAGGTTGACCAGTAAATGTTATATAGTATGGCCTTGGGTTTAAACTGTACGTAACGTACAAAAGAGGGTACAAAGTTGATCCTTAGCTACTAGGCTTTTGAGCTGTCACGCACTTCGGGTTTGCTGCTTTTATAGTTGCTTTTATAGTTGCTCTTGCAGTTGCTCTTGCAGTTGATGAAAAAGTAGCTAAAGTAGAATCCGTTGTTGCTTTAAAAGTTGCTCCTAAAGTAGAAGAATCTGTTGCTATTGCAGTTGTTGACAAATGTTTTCCTGAGGAAAGACTTAAGGCACAAAGTATAAGTTACAGACTCTGTTGTACAAGTTTAAAAAGACTCTAAGTAGGCTTTGGGGCTCTTCATTTCCTTCATTTCCTGGTGTTGAAGTCGCAGACTCCGTTGAAGCTGGTGTTGAAGTCGCAGACTCCGTTGAAGTTGGAGAAGTATCAGACTCTAAGGTACAAGTAGCGGACTCCGGCTTTCCTGAGGTTTCAGACTCTAAGGTACAAGTTGCAGACTCTTCAGTAGAAGTATCAGACTCTTGAGTAGAAGTAACAGACTCTTCAGTAGAAGTATCAGACTCTGGGATACACTCTTGGGTACCTGAAGGTATAAGTAAATTTCCGGAGTAGGACTTTGGGCTTTTGAGTTTTTAGTTGCTTTATTAGTTCCTGCTTTTGATGCTTTAAAAGTTGTTCCTAAAGTAGATAATGATGTTGCTGTTGGAGCTGTCAATGCAGACTCTAGTGTTGCTGTTTCAGTAGACCTCTCACTTAGAGATCCTCCTTTGATGTATAGGATCTCAGACTACGGTGCTGCTGGTGCAGTTGTTACTGATTATACTGACTTATAGGGATAGTACTACTCGGGATAAAACACCTTCGGATGTTGAGTCAGCACCTGCGGCTTCGGCTTCAGCACCCTCGGCTTTTGAGTTGCCTAAAATCAAAGGAGAGAAATAGCCCCAAGAAGATAAATAGCCCCTTTGGCGTAGACTAACTGTATATAATATAAGATAAGTACCTCGGCTACGCAGAGGCATATAAATAGCCAAAGGGGCTATTTACGACTAAGCCTAAAATTATTGTTTTTGTTGGCCTAAAATAAATATAAATCTTCCAAAGAGCACCATGCATCGAAGGAAACGAACTAGGGTTCACGTTTGCTCAAGCAAGTACTAAGTTGGGACAAAAGCCTACTAAGATCTCTTTCCCGTACCGGAGCTACTTCTTTATGAAGACCTCTGACTTTCATTCATCTTCCCTCGAGAGTTCACCTTGACAACACGTCGCACTACCCAAGCTCACTCGGACAAGTTTTTGCCCTTAGGGTTAGAGAACTTATATTAGTATGGCCAAGAAAACAATCAATATTTGCCCGAACAGAAGCGGAGCCCGAGGTATGCGATAGGAGGATTCCCGGGAAAGGTCAAAGTCAAGGCAAGAAAGAACCTGCACCAGCAACTTCAATAGTCCTCCATCTTCAACTTCAAGTACTGGTTTCCTCAACCCTTTGAATTTCCTCAACTCCAATCTTCCGTTCTAGGAATGCTTCAATTGCTGCTTTTCTAGCTGCTGTTCGATGCCTATCTAAAACAATGTTGTTACTTACTCTATGCCCCGCCAACACCAGTATTACGTTCATGGCGATTCAAAACACTCAACAAGAAAAGCAGGGGAAGATCTCTCTTTTCTGTTCGCAACTTACTAAATTAAGGGCCCTACCCTAAATTACGGTAAAGCGAGCTACCATACTTATATAGGGCTCTACAAATCGGACTCATTTACGGTATTGCGCTGCCAGCAGAAACCAGTATTACGTTCATTCCGACGAGTATAAGATCTTTCGTAGTGTTCTTTATATGCTAGCACCAGCCAGCCCAATCAGTATAAGCGATTACTTGGGTGGGGCAAGCGCCAACAATGGATTCTTTTGATGCTTTTGCCAGGCCAATTAACTCTTTCGATGCCGTAGCAAGGGCGGAGTCCTTTTCGATGCCGTAGCAAGGGCGGAGTCCTTCTCTTCTATGTCAAATGGGTCTCCCAACTGGTGTATGTCAAATGTGTCTCCCAACTGGTGTTCGATGACCTATAAGATGCTTCCCCTACCGCATATGCAACGGGTCTTTCGTCTGCTGGTGCCAATCCAATCTGTTTCACTCCGTTATAACCTGGGGTCACCCCTTCCTTCGTTATTCTATTCTATCCAAACGAAACTCAATCTTTACTTGGTCTGTCCTACGCCCTTACCCTACCCCTCTTCTGTGTATCTTCTCTTTCTTCAGTGCCACCCCTTCTTCTACTTCTAACTTCTACTTCTAATAGGTTCATCAAGTCTTTGAAAGTAAAGGCCATCCTTGGCCATCCGAAGCAGTAGCTCTTGGCTAGGCTTCATCTCCCTCTCAAAGCTATAGAACGAATGCTATTTCGATCCGAAGCAGTAGCTCTTGGCGAGGCTTCATCTCCCTCTCAAAGCTATAGAACTAATGGTATTTCTACAATCGTCAATGTCACGACACCTCTCTCGTCTACAAAGCAGTTTTTAGCCTACCCCTTCTTCCCCTTCTACTTGTACCCTTCCTTAACCTCTACTTCTACCCCTTCTTCTACTTCTACTTGTACTTCTACTTTGACTTCTAACTTCTACTTGTAAGAGTTTCAAGTCTTTCAAAGTATGTCCCATCCTTCGCCATCCGAGTACCGATTCCAACCTTCGCCATCCGAGTACCGATTCCAACCTTCGCCATCCGAGTACCTATTCCAAGGTTGTTACTTATAGTGCCCTGGGTCACCTCAAAACGGTCTCTTTCTCTTTTCCAAGATGTCTCAATTTCAAAGATGTCTCAAACCGCTCTTTCATCAACTTCGCTTTCCTTCGCTGACCAGGTGATGTCTCAAACCGCTCTTTCATGAACTTCGCTTTCCTTCGCTGACTCACCACCGCGTCCTATACCTCTTGCCTTCGCTGACCAGGTACTGCTAGGCCTTTGCTGACCAGGTACTTATAGTACTGATCATAGTGCCGGTCCTATGCCTGGTACTGATCCCTCTCTACACTGAACGAAGCCTGGTACTGCTCCCTCTCTACACTGAAGGAAGCCTCCTCTCTAGCATACGTTACTTATCTGCCCCATGACGATTTACTTGGCGCTCTGCTTGACTCTTCCGTCTGAAGTCATCCCTCTGCCGCTGAAGCACCGAATAGTTGCCGCTCTGCACCAGCTTCTTTATCTGTCTGTCTTTCCCGTCTTCTCGCACCAGCTTCTTTATCTGTCTGTCTTTCTTTCCCGTCTTCGCGCACCAGCTTCTTTATCTGTCTTTGCCGTCTTCGCGCACCAGCTTTTCTTTCGCTTTCTTTCCCATGGTTGGAAGTGAGTCGCGTAGCAGCGCTCTTTTCTTTCCCGTCTTTCTTTGGCGCCCCTGACTCTTGTTCCTCTACTTGTACCCTTAATGCTCTACTTGTACCCTTAATATGGCTTCCCATCGCACCACTTGACTGCTCTTTCTTTCTCTGGCCTCCCCACTATCTGAGCCGCTCTTCATATGAGGGTGCAGCTTTACTTCTGCTTACTTCTTTGAGAGTCGTGAGATGCCTTCTCCTCTTAGGTCTTTCCGTTTACAGGTTGATGAACGAGCTCCTACTCAACATATGCCTCAGCTGCCCGCTCTTCCTTTGAGGCTACCTTCGCTGCCCTATGATTCTTGGTCTCGCCGTTTGAACTAGAGTTCGCTGCCCTATGATTCTTGGTCTCGCCGTTTGAACTAGAGTTCGCTGCCGCACTCGATAAAGGATCTCACTCTCTTGGAGCTATCTCTATCTTTTATTTGAAGATGATTAATTTTGTTTTTGGCCCGCGCCTACTGCTGCTTTGCCTTCTGTGGGGTATCTTTCCCGCTGAGTCATTATCCCCCCTCTTCGAGTAGTTGCTCTAGGGTCCCATCATTAATTCATTCCTCTTGATCTGTGAAGCCCCCCTCTTCGAGTAGTTGCTCAACTTAATCGAATTGGCCGGGCACCTTGGCTCTTTTCGTTTTACTCTCTCGTCGTGGTCTACACTTTATGATTTGGCACCTTATTTATATATATAAATGGGTTGATTCCTAGATCTGACTTGCGAGATGCTTTCGTTTCGTGCTCTGTAGTGTCTTTGCCCTCCTATTTGGTGGTCTATCGTACCTGTGTCTGACTTGCTTGAGTGTTCAAACCCAACGCGTGTCTCGGATTCTCTTCCCATCGCACCCGTGGCAATCGCTCCCTCTACTCCTGTGATCATCTCTGGCATCCAGGTCCGGTGCCTTTGACGTGAACCCTTTCCTTCTTTAATCTACGGAGCCCGTGGTGAGGTAAAGTGAGCCTGATACGTATTGCTCTTCTGATGCGTATTGCTCTTCTGATACGTATTCTTCTTCCCGCATCCCGAACTGAAGTGCTGAGCTCTCTGACCTCATAGGCAGTCGCTTCGTGTTCTCGCACCTGCCCTAGCCAACCTTCTCAATATTCTTTGTTTGCTGAAAGCTTCAATCAATTGGTTTAGCTCATCTTTTGAATGAGGGTACTCATAGAAAGGTAAATTTAACACGTCCCTATAAATATAAAGAAATTAACGACAAACACTGATCAAAGGTCAATACAATCGACACTCGTTCGCTCTGACCTCGACACATGCCAAAAGGAAATCTATCAATCGACGAAGACAGAAATACAATACTCAAGCTAAAGATGGTACGAAATGAAGGCTATCAATCGATAACCCAAAGCACTTTCAATCGACGACTGCCGACACTAAGGAAATGAAAGCTAAAGGGGCCCCAACCCCTCTACTGGAATCCCCCAATCCAGGAAATGAAAGCTAAATTGAACACGTCCTGCAATCCAGCAATCGACGAGACTGCCGACACTTCTCTATACTATACGAAATGCCAATCCTGGAATCGACGAAGCCCATGAAGAATCGACAACTGAAATGGAATCTCTATCGACAACCTGAATACCCCTCTACAGGAATACCCTTGACGACTGCAATAGAAGTTATCGACGAACGATAAATGCCAGGAATCCTGCAATCCAGGAAATGAAATCAGCCAATCGACAGATCAAAGGTCATCAACTCAACTCAAACCCTTTGAAGCGGAATTCAGCTATCAATCTACAACTGCCAATCCTTCTCTCGACAACCACTGATCAAAGGTCATCAACTCAAAAGAGAAATCCCGGAATACAATATGCGAACCCCTCAGGGTATGCCATAGACAGGTATTGCCAATAAATGCAAGAACTTCCCAGATCAAAGGATCTTTCTTGAACGAAACTCAAACCCTTTGAATGAACTCAACTGCAACCCTTTGAATGAACTCAACTCCAACCCTAAGAAGCTTCATTCTGCTCTGCTTTCATTCATTCTTTCTCTACTCAAATACATCAATCCCAACTGGGAAGTGATTCTATACTATACTCAATGAAAGTGTCACCATACAATGGCCCTTACTATATATTTCGAAATAGAAATACAATCACTCACATCGACTGAAATCTAATACGCTACGCAATTTATACAATTGTATATATTTTAGGAACTACTACTTTTGCAGGCACGATTGAGGGAGAGGAATCCAACTGCAGCCTTTGTAGCATTTTTAATAGTATAATACTGATGTGTATTCTTTGGGAATTTATTATATACTGGCGGCTCTATATCAGCTCTTCGCCCCTCTCGCTACGCTCGAGCCCTATCCGGGCCTTGCCTATCAACTCTATGTGGCCTATCAACTCTATGAAAGGGATGCTTTCGACTAGGATCTATGGATTCAATCTCATTGGAAGCTACATGAAAGGAATACTGTTTTGAACCCCAAGCTGCAATACGAAAATAAATGAAAGGGGCAGGACGACAGGTACAGAAATCGAGAGAGCAACGAAAGGATCTTTCGTAGTGTTCTTTATATAGGGCACCAGAGGAGGGACCAGAGGAGATTTTATATTTAAAGTAGGCGAACAACAGATGCAACGAAATCGAAACCTGATGTATTTGACTTTAGAGAGCAGAATTCCGATTCAGTTACGAGAGCTGAATTAAGCTTTGAGGGGCGAAGAGCTGAGCTGATAGGCGAAGAGGTTTGAGTTCTCTCAAACGTTAGTGTTAAGCATTTACTATTTGACAATTTTCTATTATAAGAAATCTCAAATTAATATCGTATATAGAGATCTCGTATTAGGGTATTGAATTCAGTAGAAAGGGGAGTAGAACTCAATGAAAGGTGTCGATCGAACCATAGAGAAGAAGAGATCAACTGAAAAGAGATAGGATAGGTCTTCAATTGATTTGCATCCTCACTTCGGGGCAACCTACTGGCCACCCCTCGTTCAAACAACAGGTGCGGGAAAGAACAACAGAACCAAATGCAAGGAACTCCAGAACAAAGACAGCGAGATGCCACCAGCAAACAGAGAGAGGAATTCAGTAGAGTAGATAAGGTAGGCAACTGGGGTTGACGATGTGAGTGATTCAATTGAGTTCAGTAGATAAGGTATAGGTATTTGAGTGATGGGTATTCCTTTCTTAGGGTTGGAGTTGATGGTATTCCTTAGTGTGTTTTTTGCAGTCGGCGATTGCTGTGGTTGAATTGAATATCAAAAGTCATCAAACCCGCATTTTTCGCCTAAACGCAATTTCCATAAGTAAATCGCCCCCTAACATCAGCAGAATTTTGTGAATGGCCAAACTTACTTTTATTTAGGGGCAGCAGGTCTACAATGGAAAGAGTAAATGGTGTGCACACCATTTACGTAATACCATAATATTTGCTAGCTCAGCCATTGACTTTTACCATTCACGCCGTTACATCAGCAGAATTTTGTTCGCTCAGCCATGAAAGAACTTACTATTTAGGGGCTACTTACTTTGACTGGCACGCTGTTATTTAATCGAGATCAACTTTTTGAAACTTGGGGACCCTAGCATAAGAGTGAATGGCCACAGAATACGTCAGCATATCTCTAAATAGCGCTTGCTATTTACGACCTGCAGCTTTCTTAGACGCCATAGAACCACTCTTGCTTTGTCGTGAATGGTGGCCAAACAGATTCACTCTACTCTCTCCCTAAATTATTACCATTGCGAGCCATCATGCCCTTACCCATTCACGCGTTATACATCAGTATAAAGATAAATGGCGCCAATAATTGACGACCTGGTGCTAGCATATAAAGAACACTACGAAAGATCTTATGAGCGCCCGAACTTCAGAAGTTCTTTTGCGATCTTCTCAACTCGAAAAGAAAAGGCTTGAAAAGAAAAGAGCTTTTTGGGCTTGCGTATCTTCAGAAAAGAGCGAATGCGCTTGCGCCAAAGAAAAGAGCGAATGCGTTTTGAACGAGAAAGTTACTATTTGAAAATCGCTTTTGCATGTGTTAAGCATTGCGCTAGCTCATGATTCTTGTCCTTCTACGCATTCATTCGATAACGGATTCTTCAAGGCTTGGATTGCCGGCCGAGCAGGTCTTGCACGATGAAGTACCTATGTTGCTACAAGCACATGGGGTCCCGCCTTTACTATATCCATACGTCGAATGAAATGCCAAACTCCTCTATACTCTTCTCGGAGAGAATTTATTCTCTTCTTACATACCACTCGAATTTGAAAGAGACCATATAGACTGATAATAACGTCAAGCAACGGGGAAAATTGAGTTAGATGAAGACATCGGCGTCAAGGGTTTGGAACTCCCGAGGATTACGTTTTTCATAGCCAGTAATAAAAGATACTGTAATAAAGAAATCTGCATCTATCCTCCCCCTTCCTGTCCTCCACCTTTGGCGCTTACCTCTCCTAAAGAGACTTTTCCCACGGCCCTAGTTGTCCTTGCCCCGGTACTGCACCCGCGAAGCAGATAGGCAGGTAAAGGTCCTCAAAAACAAGGAAAGATTGAATTTACCTAAGTACAAATTCCCGGACCAAATTACAGTATCGGGAAAAAAAACCAATTAAAAGGCCTACAGCGCGCGTGAAAACCTAGTGTTTATTAGAGGGCCTGTTGGACCAAAGGACGACGTAGACCATTAATCAAAAGCAAACTGCGCTAGGCGAGTTACAGAAGAGCAACCAAAGGACGTAGACCACTAATCAAAAGCAAACTGCGCTGTTAGAGTTACAGTAAAGGGCTAATGTACAAACAAATAGTAGGCTACTGCCAAAAAAGAGTGTATTTAAAGAAAAAACTGGGTTTCTCTAAGTCAGTACGGTTACTTCCTCTACCTCTGCTGTTGGTCGTACTATCTGCTTTAGCAAGAGGTTTGACTCTTCTTTAGGAGCAGGTGGGACTCTTTAGCTGCAATATGTACTGTGTTGCCTGCTTTCTCTCCTTCGGTGGGTGCCTTCTATTCCTAAGATAAAATAAAAAAGGGGAATTATTATAGTATGGGGGATATATATAAGTTCCGGTACAAAAAACCCTTAAGAAAGAGCCCTAACCTGAAACCCTTAAGAGGCTATTAAGAGGCGGATCTAGTACCTTCAAGCAAGGGATCGGTATTGTCTGGTACCCTAACTGGAACTCCTTAATAGCCTTCCCCGTAACTGTAAGCCTCAACTGCACCCCTCCCTTAAGTGTGAGTTCTCTTCCTGAACTGGAAACCCCTAAGAGCGTTACACCCTAAAGTTGAACCCCCTAAGAGCCTTAGTCGTAAACCCTAAAGTTCAAACCCTTAATAGCCCCTCTTTCTTTGTTTATCTGCAGTTGTAGATGGTTTTTGGAGTGCAATACTCTTTCTCAGGAATGGTAAATTGGAAACCCGTTTAGTGGCTTGTTCCTTGTTCTAGGACTCTATCTTTCTAGCCGTACCCATAACTGGAAGCCTAGCCTATAACTGGAACCGTCAAGTTTTAGGTCTCGTACTCTCTCTTAAGAGCGGTACTGTTAAATAGTTTCTTTAGCTGCTGCTGTAGATGGAACCCCTTTATAGCCGTCCCCTTTTCCATACTCTTTAGCTGCTTACTCTTTAGCTGCTGTTGTAGATAGAAAATACGAGGGAATTGTACAGGTTTACTAAATTGTATAGTTAGTTAAAACACAAGGAACGGTATCACTAGTCCAACTGGAAACCCATAACTCCAACTGGAAACCCATAACTCAAAACCCCTAACTCCAACTCTCAACCCCGTTTTTTTTTTCTTTTTGGCAAACTCGAAATAGTCTACAGACCTCTTTCCATGGGAAGTCGAGGGGAAGAAAATAACCTTAGAGAACTACTATAGACAGACCCGAGTAGAGAACTACTATAGACAGACCCGAGTACATTGATCCCGGTCCAGTACATTGATAGAGTAAACCTCTACCCCAAAATTTATATCGGATACCTCTACCCCAAAACCGTTCCTCTATCTGGCTGTCTGGTCCCCTAGTTTAAATAGTCGAAACTTCGCTGCGTCAACTTTCACGAAGTCAGGGGGTACCTAGTTGAACTAACCCGTCCTGAACCGTCTGTCTGTCCTTACTTGATCAACTCTCAGGAAGTGCGGGTTACCCATTTTAAATAAAGGGTCTCCAACCTCTACTAAAGGGTACCTCTACTAAAGGGTCCACAACCTCTACTAATACGTGAAGGGTCCCCAACCCCAACTAATACGTGAAGGGTCCCCAACCCCAACTCGAAAACCTCAACTCGAAATGCCAAGCTTAACTTCATAAGTTCTCATGCTGATGGTTTCAGATCTCGAAATGCCAAGCTGATGGTTACTAAAGGGTCCCCTACCTCAACTGCAAAAGGGTCGCCAACCTCAACAGGGTCAACAACCTCAACTCGAAATGCCAAGCTTAACTTCATAAGTTCTACTATTATTCTTTTTCTCCCTACCTTTCTGGTACTCGTATATTCTTTTTCTCCGTACCTAGCCGGTACTCGTATATTGTTTATATCCTTTATTCTCTTTCCTTCCTTACTTCATAATTATAAATATGTACTTCCTCTGTACTTCCTTTATGCCGATTGATTTTTTTCTACCCTTTTATTTTCTCTTAAGAAGAGTAATAGGAAAACGAAAGTCGAAGCCCCAACTCTTAATGCCAAGCTTAACTTCATGAACTCGAAATGGCAAGCTGATGGTCTCTAAATGGCAAGCTTCATGAGCATATACAAGTTAATACCTTCTAAATCTACTTAAGCTAAGGGTCCCAAACCCCTACCCCTAGCAGGGTGTCGTACTCCCCGAACAGCGAAGCTGATTGGAACATATTTATATACTTTCTTTCTTTAAATTAAATTATACAACAACAGGTGCCACAACCCCAACTGCAAAAGGGTCCCCAACCTCAACAGGGTCCCTAACTCCAACTCTGAAACTCGAAAGCCAGTTTTTGATTTATTGTGCGCTGGTACTATTAAAACTGGAAAGCCCCAAGTGTCTGTTTTCTGGTCCTCTATCTTAAGAGCCGTGCGCTGAACTGGAAACCCTATAGTGTTCGGTCTCTTCGTCAACTAGAAACCCCTCTCTCGAACTCGAAAGCCCTAAGTGGCTGTTCTCGAAACCTATTTTTTTCTTTTTGGGAAACTGGAAACCCAGTTTTTGATTTATTGTTTTCTTTTTATAGTGCCTAAAGTGGCTGTTCTCGTACTCTCTCTTTATAGCCGTACCCCAAACTGGAACCCCCTAAGTGTTGTGTCTGTTCCTCATGTTGTGTCTGTTCCTCAACTGTGTACCCTTAAGATCCGTACTCGACTCGTAAACCCTTAAGTTTGAGGTCTATTCCTAAAGTGAAAACCCTTTAGGGTCTGTTCTGTTCTGGTCCTCTATCTTTCTAGCCTTCCCCGTAACTCGAAACCCCTAACTCGAACTGGAAAGCCCTTTTTTCTTTATTTTGCGATGGTACTATTAAAACTGGAAAGCCATTTTTTTCTTTTTCTTTTTCTGCAAAGAGTGCCTAAAGTGCAAGATATAGGTTTTCTCTATTTCTAGGCATCTCTGCTGCGGCCCTCATATGGCCGAGCTCTAAAACCCCCCATCTGGCTAAGTCGCTCTATTTTATGTCCTCTGAGCTGTTTTTCTTGAGTTCTACCTCAACCTCAATTTGATACTTAGCTCACACAATTTGTACACTAATTGTGTGAGCTAAAAGGAAGGAAGGTCTCACTATTCAAACTCGTAACCCCTCTTTCTTTGTTTAGCTGCAGTTGTATAGATAACTACTTTATCTATATATCCGTACGCGTAAACCCTAAAGTGTAAACCCTAAACTGTAAGCCTAAAGTGAAACCCTAAAGTTTGAGGTCTATTCCTCAATTGGAAATGCTTAAGTGTGTATTTTCTCTTCCTCTCTCTTTCTATCTTTACCCTTAACTCTTTATAGTATATGTTTTGTGGAGTGCAATACTTTGTTTAGCTGCTGTTGTACCTCGTCCTCTCTGTTAAGAGCGGTACGCATAAATGTTTCTTTAGCTGCTGTTGTAGAAGTAAATACTCTTTAGCTGCAATAAGGACCGTGACCCCCTCTTCCTCCCCTCGGGGTAGGATATGCTCTATGTCCCAAGTACTTTTCCCCATCGTACCCCCTTTCCGTGGTTTTGGATAGGCATCTTTGTATAGAAAATTTCGTTTTCGGGTCTGCCCTTCGAACTTATATTTAGTGGGCGGCTCAGCTCTTCGCCCCTGAACCCCAATTTTTTACTTAGCCAAATTTGTACACTAATTTAGGTAGCTAAAAGCAAAGCTAATTTTGGTAGCTAAAAGGAAGGAAGGTCTCACTAGGTAAACTGGAAAGCCCTAAGTGTTCGGTCTCTTCGTGAACTGTGTACCCTTAAGATCCGTACTCGTAAACCCTTAAGTGTGAGGTCTTTTCCTCTCTGTTTCTAGCTGTACCCTAAACTGGAAACCGTTAAGTGTTCGGTCTCTTCTTGAACTGTGTACCCTTAAGTGGCTGTTCTGTTCTCTTCCTCTCTCTTTTTAGCCTTCCCCTTCGTATCTTTTTATCTGCTGTTGTATTATCTGCTGTTGTAGAATCGATACTGTTTATCTGCTGTTGTAGAGTTCAATACTTTTTATAGCCCTAAGCGTACACCCTAAACTGGAACCCCTTAAGATCGGTAGTCGTACACCCTAAAGTTTGAGGTCTGTTCCTCTCTCTTTCTAGCCGTACGCGTAACTCGAAAGCCCTAACTCGAACTGTAAAGCCCTAACTCGAAGTTCTCTAAACCCCGTTTTCGTTCCTTGGTTTTGTAAAGTATGGGAACCGCTCTATCTTTCTTTCCGTTCGAAGGGTTCCTCTATCTGGACCCGAAGCATTCCTCTATCTGGAATTATGCATGTACGCATCTGCCGAAGTATATTGAGCTATAAACCCCCACATCTGTGGTTTTAGCTCTATTTTATGGCCTCTGAGCTGTTTTTCTTGAGTTCGACCTCAATTTCTGAGTTCTGGAAATTTGTACACTAATTTTGGTATCTAAAAGGAAGGAAGGGTATCACTAGTGAAACTCTAAACCCCGAACTCCAACTCTAAAGCCAGTTTTTTCTTTATTGTGCGATGGATGGTACTATTAAAATAACTGGAAACCCCGTTTTTTCTTTTTCTCCAAGTTCTCTAAAGCCAGTTTTCTTTCCTTCGTTAAAGGATAAGGATTCGTACTCTGTGTTAAAGAACTACTAGAGCCCCGATCAAGGTCCTCTAATATTATTTGATTTCATTTGGTAATGGTATTATAGACTAGATCAATCCTCTATCTGAACTTAGTTCTTGACTTCAAGTTTATCGAGAAAGCTCCGCCCAATAAGCTTAGCCTAGAGTGGACCGAAATGGGCCCGCGAAGCCGGTCAACGGCAGCCGAGATTACTTAAGAGGGCGTTGAATTCAAGCAACTTATTATTATAGGGGTGTTCAGTAAAGTGGTAGTTCTCAATATGCTTAACACATACCCTCGCATCAAAACTTCACTATGAAACTCGACCTATTCTACTTTCGGGTCGCATACATACTCTGAGATGTTACGGGGCCCCCGCTTTGTAATATAAAATTTGGGTGCTGCTCTAGTATAGCTAATTTCCCTCCTCAAATAGGCAGACCTCAACTCATTGTAGAGTGAGTTAAAACACAAGGAAGGGTATCACTATTCAAACTCTAAACCCCCCCCCCTCAAACTGGAAAGCCCTTTTTTCTTTTATCTGGCTCGAATGTACCATCGCTCTATCTGTAATTAGTGTACATACCTTTCGAGCGTAGAGTGGAATAAAATTACCTGAGAGAACTATACCGTACCCGGTCCAGTACATTGATATCGTAAACCTCTACCCCAAAATTGATATCTGAAACCGTAACCCCAGATATAGTAAACCTCTACCCCTAAGATATAGTAAACCTCTACCCCAAAGATATAGTAAACCTCTACCCCAAAAGCGTTCCTCTATCTTTCTTTCCGGCCAATATATAGTAAGGGCAGTTTAAATAGTCTAAACTTGACTTCATGACCTATGACGAAGTCCGTGGTATACCTATTTTAAATAAAGGGTGCTTAGCCTTTTCCTTAGTTGATGACCTATGCCTAAGGTTGATGACCTATGCCTAAGTGAGGTGTACCTATTTTAACTAAATTAACTAAAGAGTCCCCAACGTCAACCTCAACAGGGTCCCCAACCTCAACTCTAAATGGCAAATGGTTTCATATCTCGAAATGGGAAGCTTCACTTCATAAGTTCTAATTTAGTTTTTCTCCCTACCCTTTTTTCTGGTACTCGTATATTCTTTTACTCGTATATTCTTTTCTTGCTGGATTCCTCTAAACTTCTGTGGGTACCCTTTTCTTTTTATCCTGTCTTCTGCCCTTGTTTACTTGGTAATTCTCAATATGTCTTTTATGGGGTACTTCCTTTATGTGTATTGGTTTCCTCTTTTTTCTCCCCTTTTATTTTGGCCCCCATACTATAATAAATTCCCCTTATATTTTCTCTTAAGAACTAGGTGGTGTACCTATTTTAAATGCAAGTTAGGTGTACCTAGTAGTTTAACTAAATTAACTAAAGGGTGCTTAACCTTCTGTCCTTACTTCATCAACTCTCCCGAAATCCCTCCCCGCTTCATCAACTCTAAAAACATCCCTTCCCTATGCCCTATGCCTAACATCCCTTCCCGTTGCGGTACTCGTATATTCTTTGATTCCTTTATTCTGCCATTCCTTACTTTTTTTAAGTGTGTCAACCGCTCTATCTTTCTTTCCGGAATATATAGTAAGGGTAGTTGAAATAGTCCTTACTTCATCAACTCTCCCTAAATCCGTACCCTTTTTCTGGTACTCGTATATTGTTTGATTGCTGGATTCCTAATTCTAAACTTCTGTGGGTACCATTGTTTGATTCCTTTATTCCGAATTCCTTACTTGGGTCGGTACCATTCTTTGA
>JBBMKF010000067.1:936883-958802 GCA_037834155.1 Curcuma caesia | reverse complement strand
TATTTACGACTAAGCCTAAAATCAATATAAAGGAGATATTTACCTAAAATAAATAGAAATTCCGAAGGGCTATAATAAATTTTAGAACTTATATTATCATTATATACCATTCTTAATAAATTTACTATATTTTTGGCCTAATATATAAGTAAGTTTCCTGCATTTCTCTCCTGTATATAATAAATTCCCAATATATGTTAGGTACTATAATATAAGTTCGCTATTCAACCCTTACTATATATTGGGAGTAGTAGATCTTTCGTAGTTTGGACGAGCATATTTGAATTTACGCGACGTGTAGACGGGGTTCCGAGGGCTTGATCTAAGATTGGCTCCCCCGCCCCCTATAAAGAATCCAACCTGGAAACTCGAATTAACTTATGTTATGAGTTGTGCCTCGCCGTAGGCTGAATACGGAAAAGGGGCACATTCCGATGAGTTGGGTGAAGGAGAAGACGATGTGATACTATATGAGATCTTGAGCGAGAGGGCTCTCATTATTATTATGACGGTCTTGGATCTTCAAAAACTGAATAGAATGAATGAAGCCCGATAAAGAGCACTTGTAACATAGTATGCCGTCAAAAGAAGTTCCTATTGAAGTGAAGTTATGCCAACCTTTGAATCCATTTTCAGCTGCTAATGAGTTAGAGTTAACAGCGGGGAACTTTTGATTAACACCTCTTAAGGTAGAAGAGAAACCAGAGCTTTCAATTAAAGTAGTACAGAAGAGAGTGAATTGAGAGCATTCGTTTCCTTGTTTACACTTCTCACTAGAACGGTTAAGCAGCAAGACCCTTCTTTCTTGGTCTTTACTCCGGCTAAGCGGTTAGTTGATGGTTTTTACTGTACACACACTGTCAAAGTGGTTTTTTCGGGCGAGTCATACTTTGATAAGACCTAAGTTGAGGAAGCAAGTCAAGATGATTCAGTAGCAGTAGAAGCAGTATAAAAGGTCAATCGGGCAGGGATCTTGTCATATCTATCAACCATATTTAGCAACTAGGGCAGTCAAGGAAGAAAGGAACGAGCGATAGCGACGTAGAGGGTCAACCAATAAAGAATCCAATGCTGGAGCTGATGAAGCTCTTGTGCCCACGGCTACTCTTTCCTTTAGGTGGATAAGAGAAGATCATTCCTATTCTATATATTATATTACCTGAATCCATATTGATTTTAAGGGGCAAGCACAGAGGTAAAGACAGAGGGCTTCAACCACGCTCCGCACCTTTGTTTTGCTTTTGCCAAAACCAGCAGAATGAGTTTGCTCTCACTCTCAAGTCGAAGTCGAGGGGTTCGCTTCTCCCCGTGCAAGTGTTTTGAATTGTAAGTGCGTTAAGCAAGTAGACACCGGAAACAGGAAATGGGGCACCGAGAAATGCCTCACAATACAGTTATTTTACTAATAAGAAGTTGGAGGAAACGGTAATCAGTTAGAAAAAAAGTGCTTTATGTTAAAAATTAAAAAGTGTTTCACTATGAGCTTCCGGCGGGATATCTAGATTCAAAGGTGGTCTACGAGATTTATATTTATTTTAGGGCCTTTCAAAACCTTTCGTATCCCAACACAACACGAGTTCCCACACATAGGGATCTCAATTGTTTAAGAGTGAGGGTGAGGGAGGGGATCCCCAGCAACATAGTTCCGTTCCTTACTTAATTAAGGTTTTCCGGGAAAGCAGTCTACTTCATCTAATCTACTGCAGCAACTCTTTCACTCGGAGCTTACTCTTACTCTCTTAAATCTTTCCTAGCTTATACTAATTACCTGGGCGGGTTGTTAAGCAGTTTCTCAATTCGTAACTCTACTTCGAGTCACTCTGTAACTATTAGCACTATTAGCGGACTTTACTTATTTTGACTGATTTACCTTACCACACTTTAAGTTAGGGATTTCAGTAACTGGGATATCA
This sequence comes from Curcuma caesia, assembly GCA_037834155.1. NCBI lineage: Eukaryota > Viridiplantae > Streptophyta > Magnoliopsida > Zingiberales > Zingiberaceae > Curcuma > Curcuma caesia. Next base: position 956,889 of record JBBMKF010000067.1, on the reverse strand, counting down.
ATCAGTAGAAACTTTAGCAACATTAGCTGCTACAGGAACCTTAATAGCGTGAAATAGTTGTGAGGGCTTATATGTAGAGAGATCTTTCCCAATATATATACAGGGTTGAATAGAATCTCGACTTGCATACCGTAGTAGTTCATGGCATTGCATACCCCCACAGTCATGAAAGACCATGAACGGACCACCGTACGACGAAGCGGTAGTGAGATCCTTTACCTGAATGCCCTTGCTGCATCTGCTTACTATATTTTAAGGGCCATGAATTTGTCAAGAGAACGAACGTTTATGCCATTCACTACTATATCTGCTTAGGCAACGGAAATAAAAGGAGCGGATAGGAGCCTCGTACGGGACTCATTCAAGCACGAACTTATTGATAGGAGCCTTACGCAGCTACCAGCAGTTTGGAGGGCATATCATCTTCAATCTCAGAAGATGAGAGTTCATGGCGTTTCAGCTACTTAGAGTGAATGGAAGGAGGGCCCCATCGGATAGTCGTTTATGGTGTAAGGGCCTAAAATATAGTAAATTGTATAAATTGCTACGCATCAGTCGACTTCCTCTGGCCTCTCCGCTACGTACCTCTCATTCTCCTAGTAGAGTCAGAGTTCCTCTCCCCTTTCCCTAACCGCACCGCAGTAGCCTTCCTTCCTTGCCCTAAGAAGACTTCGAACTCCTCTGTCCTTGTGCAGGAGCCTTCTCACTCCTATTTGGAAACTGCTCATGCCCGGTCATCCCACGCAAAAGACAGATCCAGAGAAAAAAGAGTCGTCTGAGCCACCTAAAAGATGAATCCACTACGCCACATTAGACTTAGACTTCGCACCTCAATAGCACCTCACCGTCTTTTCTTTGGCCCTGTATATATATTGGCCCGAATAGGAGCACCTTCTTTGGACTAGATAGGAAAAGTCTTACGAAGCGAAGGAGCGAAGTTCTCCAATCGTGGAGTTATTCTGACTTTCTTTCCTTTATCGAATAGCAGAAGCTCTTATATTACTTTCTTTTATTATGCCTCTTCTTTGCTTTCTTTATTATGCTTCTTCTTTGCTTTTAGTTGGGCCAGATCCAATTCATATCTGGAATCCACTCTCTTGACTGACTTCTCGACATGAATTCAACAGATAGGCAAGACTTTCCAGTGCGCAGACATCGCCCCTTCACTTACATGGGTTAGACTCCTATTCGCCCATCACTTGGACAGATAGATGCCCTTGACCCCGAGACTACCTCTTGCCCCCTAAGATCCGAATATCCGATGCTTTCTGCCCGCTTCGGAACACATCCCTAATCTCAGTCCTCTCCGAGAATGCCTGAACTACTACCTTTCCTCACAAAAAGTCTGGGATGCCCACTGCTCCTCATAGAAGGATGAACTGAGCTCCTTCTTTAAGACCATTCCCTATCCTATCGTTCTCACTCGATAGCAAAGACAAACTACTCTGCCCTAACCGTTACGTTACTTGCTCCTCTTCCCGCTCCAGCAACGGGAGAAGAAAGAATGTTAAGTTGCTCCCGGACTGGTTATGAAAGTAGCTTATCCTTCTGAGTTCGAGGCTAATTAATAAATATGATCAGGTGCCTTGTAGAGTGAAAGAGACTCAATTCCCGGACTTGAGTGAGAGTAGCCGGCTGCAGCTCCTGGGCTTGGGTATGAGTTTTGCTGCCCGCCTTACTATGCTTAAATAGTTGCATTACGCCTAGAAGCAGCTGCTGCAGGGACAGAGACGTCGCTATCGCTCTACTTAAATATTCTTAGTTCGCGATGCTCGTACCTTCTTTTCATGGTTTTGAGTACGCTACTGGGACTATATACTTGAATTAAGAAGCTGGTCCCCATTGACTTACGAGTTCTGGCCTCTCCGTTGATTAAAGGTTATGAATTGAACTACTTTCTTTCCGTACTCGACTTCAAGGTTAAGAAAGGCAAGAAAAGCAAAGGGACGGAGTGAGCCTACCTGCACTGGAGACATGAAAGGTCACAGACCAGACTACCGAGAGAAGAAGACCACAACCAGTGAAACCCAAGGGCAAAGGAGCGTGAGGATAGCCCTAGGGTTAGCGGAAAGGGGCCGGTCCATTAAGCCAAGAAAGCTTTAAGGGAAGCGAACGCAAGCTCAAGGGAAGCACTTAAAACCTCATCGGGGAGGACTACCTTTGGAGGCATTCAATTCAGATAAGCTAGAGTAGTCGGGGAGAGATCAATCATGAGAGCAGTTCCGTCCCTCTCGCCAGCATCTTTTGGTGAGGCAGTTCATTCAGTTCATGGCACATAACAAAGAGGACACAAATCAAACCATACCAAAACCAGAAAGACACCTACTAGTACCAAAGGTTCCCCTCGGAGAGCACTAACAAAGAGGCCACCAGATAAATACCTACTAGTTCCCTCGGAGAGCCCCCTACAATTGAGGAAAGATAAATGCATCGTCAATGGGCCTCTCGGTTGATCAATTTAGTCGACCCTTTAGACACCTACAAGTACCCCCTACAGAACACCCTAAAGCACAGATGAGGAAAACACAATACAAAGCTAAGACACAAAAGCACACCCTCCGAGGACAACCAAAATCCTCAATTCCCACCCTCAAACAATATCTTATTATTATATAATGCACCATTCTATCAGTCGAGATACTCTTCAAAACGAAAGTGAAAGAGTGACCCTGAGAACTAGCACCAGTGATTATGCCCTTCTTCTCCAGCACCAGTCTAACATGGACCTACGAAACTACGAAAGATCTACTCACTCGAACCAATTCATCCCTTTCTGCTGCTGCATCCGATTAGGCATATTAGTTTGAACTCTAACCCGTGATGTGGTGCCAAAGCAAACGAGTCTTATTCAAACTCTCTTTCTACCCCTGGGGGGGCCGATGAGACTAATAAAAAGGTTCGGACTGATATGACTCTTAGTGTCACTCCGAGAAAAGGTTTAGAAGAGCTTCAAAGGACTCGTACGGAGCTAAGGACGGCATATGAAAGGTTTGATTCTGTCCCAGTTGCTCCACTCAGCTAAATTCAAGTCAGGCAAATTAATAAGAAAGGATAAGGAAAGAGCTCCTATCCCCATTGGGTAACTCAAGAGAAGGTTCGGACTCGGGAGTAGCGAAAGATACGCTCTTAAAGGATCAACTAAAATCAGACTTATTGGCTCCGGGACAGGAAGGGCAAGGGGAACTTATTATAGAAGGCCCCTGTACATTCCATTTCTACCCGTAGAGTGAATGGCCCAATCATTATATACTTCTTTATATACCTTCCATTCTTATATTCGACTGTTGCTGCGTCTGTTGCCATTCACTATATACTGTAATCTGCTAGAAAGAGTAAATGGTGTACACACCATTTACTTATACTGATGTAATCTTTGGGTATGGTATGCTTGCCCCTCATCGTAGTTGTAATCGCGACGCCTGTCCTAGCTGACATTCAAAACTCTACGGAAGAGCTCTGTCTTATAGAGATATTCTGATGTTTATGGGGCCATTCAAAAAAACACTCTACGGAAGATCTCTCTCTTACTGTTCGAGTTGCATTTGCATGTGTTAAGCATATTGCAGATAGTGATTTTTTTCTACGCATGAATTCGAGTTTCGTCTTGAGTATAATGATGTTGACATCCTTCCCCGGAACACATACTTTAAGGGGCGATCTTCTTTGGTATGGATGGGACTAAAGAGCTCTAACAGAAGAGCGGCAACAGCAAGGCTCTGAAAGTGAAAGACCTCATCCTACTGTCCTTACTAAAAGTCAAGCATCAAGAGCGGGCTTAAGTCGACCAAAAGTCGTTGCTTGCCTATCTCAGTAGAAGTCGATACTGCAATATCCCTTAGTAATGGGCCTAAAATAAATATAAATTCCGAAACTCGAATCCCAGTCCTCTAAGAAGAACATCCTCTAACAAGGGTAAGCTTCCCCCCACCTTGGTCATCAAAGCCAAGAAGACCCTCAGCCAACAATTTACTCTTTAACTCAACTAGCCTTTCACTACAGCTCTTTCATCAACTACAGCAATATCCGATTACGCGCATTCTCCCTCTTTTGCATATCTTCACTCCTGTCAGATAGCTAGTAAGTAGTTCTAGCATTTCCAGTTGTGATAGTTGTTGTCCGAGCTCTTGTCCTTCCTCTGTGATTCAAGATAAAGAATATAGGCTAGAGTTGAAAAACCGAGTAAAAAGGGTATAGTGGAATCTCCGAACGAACACTACTCTTCTGTATGCTCGTGCTTTCCTAGCTTTGACTTGCTTGATGAGTGGAACAAGGTTGATCTCCATCTCATGTGAGGGTAATAATCAGTTTGAATGGAAGAAGATCTGGAAGCTTGACTTGCCCCCAAGAGTCAAGCATTTCCTATGGCTTACTTGTCATGGCCGCCTGTTTACCAAGGAAGCTTGCTTCAAGCGGCACCTTTCTTCTACAGCTTCCTGTCCAAGGTGTGGCGCTGCTACAGAAACTATTCTACATTTGCTTAGAGATTGCCCCAGTTCACGTGCCATTTGGATAAGATGGATGCATGGTTCAAGGTTGGATCACTTTGATAGTTTGTCCTTGTCCAATTGGTTTAATCTCTCTCGTTCCAATTTCATGGTTTCAAATTCTATTCCCTGGTCCATGTGTTTTTTCATTCGTGTGTTGGCATCTCTGGACTTGGCGCAATAAAGTCATTTTTGAGGAAAGCTTTAGGTGGCCCCACAACTGGTTGCGAATCATCTTGACCAGTATTCATGATTATTTGAGGTACAGATGTGTGCTTAATATAATATAATAACTCGATCCCTCGGCAGATCCAACATTTTGCTTGGACTCCTCCTCCTGATGGATTTGTTAAGTTTAACGTTGATGCATCAGCTTTATCCAATCCAGGACATCTTGCTGCAGGGGGTTTATATAGGGATGCAGCTGGTGGTTGGCTATTTGGTTTTACAAGGAGATTAGGTTGGGGTAATATCACTAAGGCTGAGATCTATGCCATTCATACGGGGTTGCGATTAGCCTGGGATCGTGGTTACAGGAGAGTTCAGGTGGAATCCGATTCTCTCTTGGCTGTTCGGAAGATCACCAGCACTGTTGCAGATACTGATCCGTTATGTAATATTCTCCGTAGCTGTCAAGAGCTACTCAGCAGAAATTGGCATTGCTCCTTAGTGCATGTGTATCGTGAGATGAACTCCTGCGCTGATCATTTTGCTCATCTGGCTTTTGAAGGACCTCATGCAGTGACCAAGCTGTCTTCTCCCCCTGGCAGCTTAGTTCGACTTCTTAATGAAGATTTAGTGGGTGTAGCTCGGCCTCGTGCCGTTGTAAGTTAAAATGTGGTCTCCCACTCCTATGTACCAAAAAAAAAGAGTAAGCTGGAAGTTTATGTTGTATACTTTGCTTCAGGTGGGATTGCCTTTTCGGGGATAACTTTTCTGGGCAAGACTCCCCCTTGCTGACTTCCGGGATGAAGAGAGGCCAAAGCCCTTGAAGGAAAGGATCAGAACTAAACCCGAGCGTCAGTCCCAAAAGTAGAGTTGGAGCCTTGCCTAGCCATAAAGCCTAAAGTTGGAGATAGCGGCCCAGTTTAGGTCAGTTTGATACGGCTCTTTCTTTCGACATTGGAACCAGATTCGGATCTACTGAGGAAAGCTATTGATTTAGAAAGTCGAAAAATAAAAAAAAAAAGAATATCTTAGAATAAGAAGACGCACGAGGAAATAGAATGATCGGGCAAGGCGGTCTCTTTCGTCGCCTTGACGGCTATTTGCGCCTTTCTGACCGAAATGGAAGAGCAGGTCTCGTGCCTGGGAGATTTTTCCAAATCTACATTCTAAAAGGCGAGAATCCCTAAAGAATAGAGCCGGTAGGGGCGCTGCGACAACAAGCAGCAAAACTAAGACCTTCCTCGAAGGCCTGCGTAACTGCAATGGCCCTTTCACCGCTCGATTAAGTGTTCAGCTCGAAGGCTAAAATATAGACACAACTGAGCTGCCATGCTTAGGCTAAAATTTGAGCTTCTTCTCCGTGTGGTGGACTTTCCCCCGACTTCCCACATCCTTATCAAAATAGCCTCTATAAAAAAAGAGAGTCTTCCTTGGGAAAGATCGTTCGCGACCACAAAGATCAATAAATTTGCTCAGTCGTGACTCAAGTAAAGAAATCGAGGACTGGCCAATGGTGAAAATCGCGCGGACTCGCCCATAACCCAAAGTAGGACAAAATAGCAACCTGTCTAGCGCGAGTCCTGTACCAACCAACTAGTCTAATTTGATTACAGTAAAATACGAGATTCTTGGTGGATCGGAAGATAGCAATCCGTCTCTCTTGTGTGCCGTATCTCTTTTCAAAAATCTGTAGGGGGGATCAGACGTCGGCCGGCAACTCCTCATAGTCGAAGTTCCCATCCCCTATTAAAAAGCTAAGCACTGAGAGCGCATAGGTTTGGCGGCGTAGGTTAAGTTTTTCTGTGCTATAGTGCACCGTCTCCATATTGTCTCTGGTTTCTGAACCTTAATGATGGAAGAGACGGCGGGCGCCGACTGGAGGTACACTGCCTGGGGGCTTTAGTGATCAGCTTGCTGGAATGAAACGGAGTAGGGATGGCATGGGGCGCTCGACCCTTAACGATGGTTCTCAGCCGATGGTGGCAGAGTATATGTCTCAGAGTGGTGATGCTGCAAAAAAGGACTCCTATGCGAGCAAACTCAAGGGTAGTAGCCACCCACTTCAATGGGAATCTGAAGAGGAGGAGGGAGAAGTGACGGAGGAGGATTATGCGTCGGATGATGATTGGTTTGAAGAAATATCAGAGGGACCGTGTATTCGCCTGTCGAAGGAAGATAAGCGACGGATCAGGAAAGCATGGAGGAGGACCCTTTTCGTTAAGTTGCTTGGCAGATCAATCAGCTACACTTATCTAGTTAATAGAGTGAAACAACTATGGGCGTTGACTGGAAACTTTCAGGCGGTGGATCTTGAGAATGGATTTTTCTGCTTTAGGTTTGAGAAGAAAGAAGATTATGATCATTGGGGGTCCTTGGTTCATTGGTGGCCACTATTTAACTGTTCGGCAGTGGGGACTCCCAACTTTAATCCACGAATGGATTCAATTCAAAAAATAATAGCTTGGATCCGATTGCTTCATATGAATCATACAAAGCAGCTGAGGCATCCAAAATGGGAGAATAGGACAGTACACTCCTTTTTCCAGCAAGGAAGGAAGAACGAGGCCTTTTCAGCCTGACCCGATGAAGAGGGGATTTCTAAGATAGGGTTATAGTCCTATCAATAGATAGAGTCGCTCGCTAATGAATAGCCCTACCCCTCTTACCCTGTGAAGTGAAGCAACCGAAACCCTATTTTCTTTGCTCTCTTCGGCTGACAGTCCCGAGAGCTGTGGAAGTTCCCGTCATAAGCCAGGCTGGCTAGGCTCTTTCACAGATCAATCACTGCGCGAGTACCGAACTGCATAAAAGCGTATGCCTGTAGTAATGTTAGGCATTTTCGGGAGATTCTTGATCGCGAAGACAAAACTAGCCAAATAATTAGACATTCGAAGACCTTTCTTACTCATATTAGCACCCCAATGAGTGATGTGATTATTTTACTTAAACTGAACTACGAAAGTAAGTAAACCGAAGTACGGAGTTGAGTCTTCGCCCGGCCGCCAATGTACACTCACGCACGAAGCTACGATCTTTCTTTTTCTAACGATTTCCGGAACAAAGGACGAGCACTACCCTCTCCACGTTACCATATCCATATCCCAATCTTTATCTCCTAACTAAGGCTCGATGACTGGCAGAACCTCTTTTTTTTGTTTTGTTTCCCAAGGCACCAACCGGGAACTATATCCAGCCGGTAATCGAGGTTTTTAAAAAGAAAGATTGGAGCGAAGCGAAAGGTTAGAATACTTTTTCTCCCTCGCCCCAAACCATTGGACGGAGAATGGTCTTCCTTTCCGTCTCGCCTGAATCCTATCCTTTAGTAGGTCCACCATCTGCCTTTTTAACTGAGCGATCTCCCTCGGCAAGCTTGGAATCCGCGAAAGGTTCTAACAGATCTCGAGCGAAGCGAAAGGAAGATGCGGGAACTGCGGTACACTGAACACCAACCCTTCGTTGACGAAAAAAAGAAAACAAATAGCAACTACATCAAAAACCTCTATTCCAAAGAAGATCCGGCGGTCGAGTTAATACGTAACGAAGAGACAGCGGTTTTCTCTATCCAACAGCCGACAACATAAATATGGATTCTGCAGTTGGGCTTTGGAAACATTCTCCGATGCCGATGTACCCTAAACCACCACTCTGTCGTAAACAGGCCGGAGCTCCGGGGTGGAGATGTGGAAATACGAGATTCTATCCCGAGACCATTTCCTGAGGCCCGAAGCACCTGGGAGGGCACGCCCTATCATCGCCGCTTCTGACAAGTAAAGGTTACGCACCCGTTCGCCACTTTGTTCTCAACAGTCCGCGAAGCCTAAGGCTGGAGAGACATTCTCGCTATCAACATCTACATCTAGGTCGGAATACAGCCTTCCCTTCATTAAGCGAGAGGGCTTTGAAGAAGCACTCGAACGAAGTGAGAGGGTCTAAAAAGAACGTACCTCGAGGACGCTTTGTCATTATAGTGTGTTAAAAATATACGTATACGAATTCTATGTCCCGACCCTACTAAATTCAAATCGTTCAGTCGAGATCTTAGAGAACCTCTTCCTATCGGTCGAGATCTTTCCTTTCTGAACCCGTAGAGTGAATGGCTGAGCGCCATTCACGACTGTTGCTGCAACACCCAGAAGATTACATCAGTATAAGTTTATGGCGCCATATAAAGAAAACACTCTACGGAAGATCTCTTTTTTACCCTAGCGGTCGAGATCTTAGAGAACCTCGCTTCGCTCGAGATCTTTCTTCAACAATGATATTTCGAGTTAGATTCAAAGAGATTTCCTTTCGCATCCAAATCCTTACTAAAAGCATTTTACCCTCTCTCGCTCATTCCCTTGAGAAAGTATGTGTTTGCAAAGCCTTTCAGTGAAATAAGACATTTCCGCTCGGCAAAAGGCTTTCGGGCAGGCCGCTTTAGTTGTGATGTCTTGACTTCAAAATCGAGATTGGGTCAGTATTATGAAGCATACTGGTTCAGGTGGAGCGAGTGGTGATTCAGGCCCGGTCGAAGTGATCCTTCTCTCACACAACCAAAGCTAAATCCCAGACAAGCTCGATGGCAAGAACATCTGGCAGAGTTTGACTTTAATCTAGAATATAAGCCTGGAAAGACGAATCGAGTGGCGGATGCCTTAAGCAGGAAGTCAGACTTGGCGGCATTGAAGTATTTGGCTCACTTATCCAATTCCATGATGAAAACTTCACTAAAAGACCAGATCAGGGAGAATTTAGCAAAAGATCCCCAAGCAGTAGCTATTATGAACCTTGTCAAGGAGGGGAAGACGAGAGAGTTCTGGATAGAAGATGATCTGCTCCTCACAAAGAAAGAACGGGTCTATCTATGTCCCAAAGACAGGAAATTTTCGGAAGACATTACTGCAGGAATGTCATGACACGTTGTGGGCCGGACATCCAGGTTGGCAGCGAACACTGGCCCTTGTGACACAGAACTACTACTGGCCTCAAATGGAAGATGATGTCAGGGCTTATACCCAAACATGCCTAATTTGTCAACAAGACAAAGTAGACAGGCAGAAAACTGCTGGTCTCCTAGTGCCGTTGCCAGTCCCAAGCCGTCCATGGGAAAGTCTTTCATTGGACTTCATCACTAGTCTACCACGAGTGGGGGAGTATGATGCAATCTTGGTAGTTGTTGATCGGTTTTCAAAGTATAGCACCTTCATTCCTATGAGCAGATCTATTTTCTAAAGGTCAAGTCAAGCCCAATCCCGTAGACTGGTAGATATGGGATCTTGGGCAGGGGCCGCTGGGGCAGGCAAAGAAAGTCAGTTTTCAAGCTCTTTCCCCTTACCAGAAAAGCATCGGCAATGGGCATTCGCCCTGCAACAGCATACCCGCGTTTAGTGAAGAAAGCAAAATCAGTGTCGGGGTAAGAGGGAAACTACCTCAAAAAAGAAGGACCCTACAACTTCGGCCACTTAGAATGCTTAGCCGATTGATTGGAAAGATAGAAAAATTTCAAAAAAAGAAAGCGGTTCACCTTCTACGACTAAGCGATACACCAATGGGGATACAACCGGGACAAGATTCACTCCCCCCGATGCCACCACTTCTCCTTAGGGAGAAGTTGAGCTTAGTGATGAGGATGATTCGTGTGCCCAAGACATAGAGACAGACGGACTGGCATGCGAGACGGATTGGTTTCAGGGAGTGCGCCTGGAACCAATCATTATGAAGAAGGGGAAAAGCCCTGTCCCTTCGATTCCCCTTAACGATGAGGAAAAGGCTAAGAAGGCGGGTGAAACTTAATGATGAAAGAAGAAGGGAAGGGCTTGGTTTGTTTCCGGGTAGAGGTGAGCCGGTTACGCTTTAAGTGAGGAGACAGGAGCTCTCGAGCTTAGAGAAGTTCCCTAGGCCTGACAGAGGTCTAGGGGGAGTCCGGACAGAGGACTCTTTAAACCGGTGGGCCCGCAGATGTAGGAAGGCGGCCTGCCTGCTAACCGAACTGCGTAACTAAAGCGACTCCTTGTTGGTGGTTTATAGGTGTTGGTCCGATTCACCTATGTCAGTTCGAACCTAACGGGTCGAGGGAAAGATATCAAAGAGAACATGGATCCCTTTAATAAGAAGAAAGGAACTAATGTTCACTCTTACTTACGATATTCTCTGGAAAGATCATACCATACTACCCGAGAGGATTGAATGCTATATTCAAGATCATCTGTTAAACATATAAATAAAAAGTCTTCGTCAAGTGACCGACCAAAGCCTTGATATACATCTCCGCATACGCCGGGGTCGGGAGAAGTGATCAACGCTCCTTCGCAATATGACGCCGTGCTAGGCCGACCTAGCCAACACGCATTGATGGCCGTAGGGTCCATTCCCCATCTCAAAGTTGAATTCCCGGAATTTCCATGCAAGAGGTCACTTGCTGGATCATCATTCTAAAAGAAAGCGCCGTCTAAGTAGCGTTTAAGGGAAGGGGTGTTCCCTTAGCTTGAAGACATCTTTATTGGAAGGGCTTACCTTTTGGCTTTAAGGAATTTCATAGGAGAGTTGAATTCGGCTCCCATGATATCTTTTCTATTCAATTTCGTGTGTACTCTAACTATAGGTGGTAGCTACTCACAAAGTACTCTACTTCTTGCTGTGAATCTTTTTCTTAGGTGAAGAGTGATCTACTTCGATTGACAGGAAGCTCAATAGAATAGGCTTTTCCCTTCATCAGATGCCTCGGAATCGAATGTTTTGGTAGTTGATGTAGCTCCGTACTCTGCCTACCACTCAATCGGGTGATGTGATAATTGTAGCCGACCCCTTTTTAACTCATTTCAAACAAAGAAGAACCCGTAGCGGGACGGTACCTTTCGCTTCAGAAGTTCCCAATCGTTATTTTATTTAATGGATGTCAGCCGTCAATATTTTCTATTGGGTTGGAAATGGTTGGAACTGGTCTGCTCTAACTTATCAGTTAGATGATGACATATTGAAGCTTATTGCGGCTGTCTGGATTGATGAATCTTCTTTAGAGGATGATACAATTTGCTGACTTCCTTCTCCATCGAGATCTTTCTCGACTAGCACTGCTTATAGAATTCAACTAGCTGCTGATCATGGAGATAAATCGAAATGGAATACTATTTGGCAGTTGCATTGCCCCAACAAAATTCGCATATTTCTCTGGCGTCTTCTTCATGGTACTCCTCCAACTTGGAAATGGCTAGAAAAAAAAGACATATAATGTCTGTTGTGCTCTGTTTTAGATGTAACCAGAGAGAGGAGGATGAATTACATGCTTTGCGAGATTGCAGGTTTTCTTGTCTTGTGTGTGTGGCAAAATCTAGTTGAAGGCAGGATGCCTCGCAATTTTCTATCTGGTGATCTAGTTTCCTGGGCACTCTCGAACTTGAAGTTAAGCAAACAGCAGCATAGAGTCCCTTGGAATGTCATTTTTGCTGTTACACTTTGGCTTCTCTGGTTTTGGCGAAATTGCCATTTGCATAATATGGATGTTCCTGCTATATCCCAGACAAGACAGTTGATTCTTGGCAAAGCCAAAGCAAAGAAATCTGGGATGTTCATAATTCTTTGCAGGCAAGAATGCGTTATGTTGATATGATATTGTGGGATGGTCCAAACCAGTTAGCTCTACTGTTAAAATTAATGTAGATGGAAGTGTTACTGCTTGTGATGATATTGCTTCTGCAGGGGGTCTTATTAGAGATGAAAGTGGACTGTGGTTACATGGGTTTATGCTTAATATTGGTTCAACCTCAGTGTTGTTAGCAGAGCTCTGGGCAATATATCATGGATTACTGGTGTGTTGGAACCTGGGCTTTCGAACAGTATTACTGGAATCAGACTCGGTGAAAGCATTGCAGCAAGTTATACACTTTATGCAGACTAATGAGACAGGTATCTCACTGGTACGAGCTATTGGAATGCTACTTCAGAGGGAGTGGAATTGTTCTCTTTCTCACGTCCATCGTGAGGTGAGGCCAACACTTGTGCCGATTGGCTCGCCTCCAACTCTAAACATTTGCCTTTAGGATTACGTCTTCTTAATAAACCTCCTGATGGCATCATGGATTTGTTGATTTCAGATGCATTAAGAGTTGCTACACCTAGAGTTATGTAATTGCTGTCTCTTTCATTCCCAGAGAGAAAAAAATTCCTACCAATTTTTGACCAATTTCCTCTTCTGCTTCAACATCAAAATCCAACAAACGCTTCTTCGAAAAGGTCGAACGGCGTAGAGCGTCTGAACGAGAACTCATCCCTGCGAAACAAGAATAAAAGATAATTAATAGCATTAATAATTTTTTGTTAGTAATGATTTATTAAAATTTATATTGCAAAAGATTAAATCTTGCTACCAGAGGAGTCATCTTCGGTGTCGCCGACGCGCCCTACTACCGGTTATCTGCTCCGCTCTCTCCCGGGAGGGGTCTGGCCGAACACCCGTGCGTTGAAATCGGACCGGAAGAGGATAATGGCCTCGAGGTTACGGCCATACAACTAACTCCCTGGACTCTTGACTTCGATGGGTCTAGTACGGCGGAATCAGCCGGGGCAGGCATAATCATTGAATCTCCCAGCGGAATCAGGACTGAGATGTCCTTTCAACTTGACTTCGAATGCACAAACAACCAGGCAGAGTATGAAGCACTAATCATTGGCCTGGAAATCTTGGCAGACTTAAGAGTTTCCACCGTCATGATTATTGGGGATTCCCAACTTGTGCTCAGACAGATTTGTGGCGAGTACAAATGTACTAGTTTGGCCTTGTCACCATACTTTGCTATGGCCGTCCAGTTACTAGACGAGTTTGATGACGTTTCTGTTCAGCATATCCCTAGGGACAAGAACGAGGAAGCAAATCATCTTGCACAGATAGCAGCTGGAGTACAACTACCTGATGGCTTGGTCAGGAAGGTGGTGACAATTGAGAAGAAAATTCACCCTTCTGTCCCGTAAATATAAATTCCGCGGGGAATTGTTTTCTGCCTGCACGGTGGAACTGACTCCGACTGGAGGTACCCTATAATCAGGTATCTGCAGGTTCTGAAAGAAAAGGCGGAAAGGAGAATTAGGAGCACGGCAGTTCATTATACCGTACTAGAAGGGGTGTTATATAGGAAGGGTCAGGATGGTCTTCTTCTCCGATGTGTAGGCCCTGACGAGTATTACCAGCTGATGTCTTTAGTACACGAAGGTATCCGCGGGGCACATCAATCAGGCATAAAGATGAGATGGCTGATCCGAAGACACGAATGCTATTGGCCAACCATCTTGAAAGATTGCATTAGATACGCCAAGGGATGCAAAGCTTGTCAAAGGCATGGCCCTATCCAAAGAGCGCCAGCGGCAGAATTGCATCCTATCATCAAACCATGGCCATTTAGAGGTTGGGCTTTCAAAAGTAGTCCTTCCTCCACAGAAACCGACAGAGGTTCTGAAAGAAAGGAAAGCAAGGGCGTTACGGTGGGCTTTAGAAAGAGAAAGGATCCACCATCTATTCCATTTCTACCGCAAGGGAAGACCTCTGATTTTCAATATTTTCTTTCAGTGAAAAGGTTTGAAATAGGAGGTAATTTATAGTTTTCAATCCCAATAGCAATGGGTAGTACGGTAGTTGCTGTCTTTGTAGTGGTTAGCCGCCCCAAAGTCAACACAATTCTTTCATCAGGCGGTTTCCAGCTTAATGAGCTGGCAAACAACTTGCCCTCATCCATCTACTGCTGCTGGCTCTGCTTCCAACTCACCTAGTTGCCCGAAGCCGGCCTTTCCTTCAGAACCTTATCTACGCCCCGAGCGTGAAATGGTCCAGGTCCAAGACTGTCTCAGTGAGGAGGGATGAACCTTATCTTTTTTATTCGGTGAGATGCCACCTTATATCCTTGATTAGGCGAAAGGAAGGAATTGATAGTCTAAAGGCTGTCACTAGAACAGAACTGAGATTCTCTACTTCAACTTTACTTTGGGACAGAGAAGGGAGAATCGGAAATATCGTAATATAGATAGTTGTCTGCAACTATCTATATTTATCCATCTAATAGCTCGAAAGGTCAGTCCAATGAGTTCAGGCCCCGGCTTGTGACAAAAGCACTACTTAAAGGCGTGTACCCATCGGACGGCAGCCCTTTCGGGGGTTCCTTAGGGACCTATTTATACACGTTAGCCGTAAGAACGAATGGAACTCCTCTGTGAGTGACCTCTTTCTCTCTTAGCTCGCTCGGGTTCTTTGACATCGTTTCGACCTATTCTTGGCTAAGCTCTTCTTTCTTCGATCTATCATCAACCCTCCAATCAAGCAAGCCGATTGTAGGGTAAAATGCTTTTATCTTAATGCACAATCTTGTGCTCTTTTCATCCTTCCCGCGAAAGCGGTCTCTTTCCGTTGAACCTTGATTCGGACAGTGAAATCAGTTCGCATCGGATCTCAGATCATACGCACCAACAAAGGCCTCAGTCTATCAACCGACACTTTACAAATAATTTTAACGGGGACCGAACAAAGGCTGATAGGGCGAAACTGAGTAATTCTCTCCGGCCCTTCCACCTTAGGAAGTCAGTTTATCATTGGCTTTTGCCCTTCATGACCTAATTGCCTTTGCTTTATTCTAATGGCAGGCCTGTGCCTCCTCTATTCCTGCTTTCCGGGATCCGAGAAAGCATGAACTCACGATCTTATCTATTGCTAAACTCGTGAACCGGGCGGAATGCAGCCATTATTTTTTTCAAAGAAACTGGGATGTAGTAAGTCACTCCATTCTCTCTTTTGTTAATCAGGCATTGCATGATGGCTTTTTCCCATTTGAAAGAATTTTAGCCGGATTAACTTCACTGACGCCTACTGACCGTTCCTCCTCTCTCTTTCTTCTTTATCTTTAGTGAGTTAACCATTATGCAACAATTTTTTTTTGAAACTGACATCAGGCTTTCCGGAAGAACCCGACATCCCTATATTATATTACTAGTTACTCGTAGATAGGGTTCATGGGAATAGGAGAATGCCCTATTACGTAAAGGGAAGGTTCTCTAAGATCTCGAGCGATAGCGGAACTTATTATATTTGGCCCAAAGCCGAAGAGAAATACCAGTAGTACACCCCTACTATATATTAAGTTCGACCTGGTGCTTGAGCGACTGGTGCTGGGGTCTGAAAGAGCTGAGCCGCTAGGCTTTGGGGCGAAAGGCACTCGACTGTCAAGGAGAGCCCAGTACGTGAAGGGCCCTGTGAGTTCTGAATGAATTTGTTAGTTTCATTCGAATTCCTTTGATTTGAAGCTATGTGACTAGAGAGAAATGCCAGGTAATGATGTCACACGATTGGGGCCCCAGATGTAGCTAATGGTCAGCTAAAGGGAGTGAAGACAGGAAAACTTTTCTTTATCACATTCATTTTGTTACGCCTCATGGAGCGGACTAATAAGATATCGTGGAATCTAGAGAGCAACGTTACGGTATACATAGAATCAAGCTAGATCCTATCCCCGCGGAAAAGGCCCCTAGCTCTAGCAAGGAGAACAGACATGGGGAATCAATCTCCGGAGGGCGCTGAATTCGAGTTGTGGAAATGAAGGATCTTCAATCTTCAGTCAAACCATCGGGCGTGATACAACTA
Source organism: Curcuma caesia (assembly GCA_037834155.1). NCBI lineage: Eukaryota > Viridiplantae > Streptophyta > Magnoliopsida > Zingiberales > Zingiberaceae > Curcuma > Curcuma caesia. The sequence continues at coordinate 940,641 of JBBMKF010000067.1, read as the reverse complement.
TTTATTATATAGGCTTGTTGATATACCGTCCAATTCTCACTAGGTTTACACTGAGAGCCTAATAAGGGACTACTTCATTGAGACTGCTAGAAAGAGATCAATATAGCGCTTACTATAAGTAAGTATAAGCTAAGCACCTGTTGCATAAGAAACTGCTTGGTAGTCAGATAGAGAAGAACTTGGAAAATTCCTTCGCCTTCGCTCCAACACTTGTTACAGCATAAGGAGACCGGGTTTTTAGTGATTGCACGAAAGCGTGGAACAAAACCGAAATATCCTGCCTTTGAAACTTCTTCTAAGTCGGGTTCTTTCTTGGTCTCGGATAGAGGCATTTGTCCACTCACAGAATCCTTGTCACCCTCATGTTATGACCCTTGCCTTCCACCACGGGACCTCAGAAGCAACCTAAAAACGGAACTTTTTTCAGCGAGTTCGACCTTTCAACAGCCCCGGGGTTGATACAAAGAAAACTTGGCTTTCCCCAATCCATTCACTCGAGTTTTGTTGGCCTACGACCAATAGCACGAATGGGCGCTTAGAACAGAAGGCTCGAAAGCGCCTGAGTAAGGGTTCTGATCTGTCTCCAACATTGGTCTCTTCCTTTAGTCCAATGATTCCTAAAATAGGGCATTCGTGAACAAGCCCTTTCTTATCTTATATATGATAGATTTTCTGTCACAAGAAGAACTGGCGGGATGCTACTGCTTGCCTTAGCCTGACCTTTCTTTTCAGAGTCCCTTAAGCCCCCCTCTCGAGAAAATACAAAGGGGAAGGGAAAGGAGGGCTTCGACCCATTGTGATTTGGTTTTTTATGTATAGCATTCCTACTAGAAGCACATCTTTGGAGGCAACCCCATCAAGTAGCAATGACTCGCTTTAATTCTAGGCCCTCATGGTCTTTGTAAATGGAAGTCGCAAGAATCTTTCTTGGCGTTTTTCCATACAAAGTTTCTCTTTTATAATCCTGGCAAGACTCAAGGGGTTTGCGTAGATAGTTCCAATCTCTGCGCCCCCCACCCCATTAAATTAAATCAACGCAACGGGGCAAGCACCCCAGGCTCTGTAGGACTTAGTATTTTTGATCATATCGTAATTCCAAAACGTAGAGTCTGACCCTCCTTCCATCCACTGCCGCTATTATCTTATCCGTTCCCGTTCAGGATCAAGAGAAGAATTAGCGCCTAAACTAAAAAGGACCCGAAGCGAAGGCGAGAGCCCTGTGTCCCGAAACTTGCCCTATTCCATATTGAGGTTTACTGAGACTATTGAGCCCCATCCACCTTTAACGAAATATTGATCCAAAAGTCACCCTATAGATCTCATCTCACTTTGAAAAGGAAGAAATGACCTAATCGAGGGGAATGAGATATCCTACCCAAGGGTCTTCCACGACATTCTTTTCTACCAACAAGAAAGACTTCGGGGAACAACGTTTTTCTTTATAAAAACCCCATGTGAACGAACCATGCTAAACCATTTTTATTTTTCGAGAACCGTACCAACTTGGAGAATTCCTATCCCTGTTCGCCTTTATCTTTCAAGGCCGAACCCACGGATATACTGAGTTAGCCGGGACAAGCCAACACGGAATTACCTTCTTCGCCTTCCATACCCAGTCTCGATACCTTCCCCAGGGTCTCCTATGAGAGTCAAAAAATTTTATATCTTAAAGAGAGAAGAAGATAGAATAACCGCTGCGGATCGGATGAAGTCTTAATAGTATCCAATCTGCCTCCTAACCATTGCAGGTGCATAGCTAATGGCTCCCCACAGCCCGAGTAAAGGAACCTTTAGGTTTTGCCACATCTGTATATCACATCGCATGGAGCCATCCAGGGTGCTCTCCACACAAGACTCTGATCGTCCATATGGCTGAGGATTTAAATCCACTCCTGGTTGCTGTATGTAAGGTCCCGGCCACTGACTTGAGAAAAAAAAAGTCTTTGATTGGAGCTAAAAGAAGGCGGAAAACACTCGGGGGGAGACTAAACCCTTAAAATAGGAATAGTGAATGCCCCGGGAGACACGCACGGTACTTACCGGTGCTATCGGGCCTCGGAGAAAAGAACTAGTATCCGAGAAGAGATAGGGAAATGCCGGTATAAGCGACGATGACAGAATACGGGATAGAAAAGATAGGCTTGAATAGACTTTTATTCTACTTCGGGTAGATTACTGGTCCCTAGGGGCGGATGAAAGGTACTCAATATCCAAGAGGGCTATCCTCTCAATCGCCGAGGGCTCGCTACAGATCCCTTCCGTCGGGTCAAGCAACTCAAACAAGAACAACTCATATGAATGAATCTGCTCTCGTCTCCTGTCTCTCTTCTAACTCAATAACTCAGAAAGAAGTCAGGCATCTCCTTTAACTCAAACTCAATTCAAGATCCACTGAAGGATCTGGTTTTTTTTAGCATAAAGTGATGTCCGAAATCCCTGGGGTCGACTCTTTCCTGGAGTAGCTTTGTGCCTAGAAACCTCTTCTCTGACTAGAGTCCTGCCTATGGGGGTCGAACTGGATGACTGGAGGAAGTTAAGATAGAAATATCCCTTTCCATATGAGTTAGCGGGGCACCTTCCGAAGATATGCGCACTACGGACGAGACGGCTTGACGGCTGTAAGTCGGATGGCGGGCCCTTGCCACCAAGCTTCCAAGAGAGGAGCTCGTAAAGGCTGGGACGGAGATACTGCTGGCTTGGGAGATATAGCTGGTGGCTTGAAGCTTTCTCCCAACGGTTGCAAGCAAGCAAGCACGAAAGGAAGAAGAAGGAGTCTTTCAAGGAAGTTGAAGGCAATGCTGGAGTAAGTCAGCCATTGGGAGTTGCCATAGGTTGTATCCCTAAGCAGGAATAGTTTGCGAGCCAGTTGCAGTGACAGTTGGAGTTGCTTTACTTGGTAGAGTCTAGCATTCCGGCGGCTTTATTTGCGTAAATAAGGAAGGGCATATCCAAATAATAGAAAGGGACGCCTTTTAAGCTACGAAAAAAGGAAGTGGCAAAGGGTCTTTTTCGTCTTTATGATGTATAGAATTTAGGATTCTACTTGGATTCGGTACTTATTAAGTTAAGCATCGAAGGCGGGACTCTTTCCCTAGATAGAGAGATGGTCTAATTCAAATCACGCCAAGAGAGGTTTAATCTTCTCCCGTATCTATATAACATTTGAATTACTCCTCCATTCCGCGTTTCCTAAAATATGACTCCAAACATTCAGACCTTTTTATTAGAGGTTGTTTGAGATGGCAAATCGAGCAGCCTATTGCGCTAACGGGAAGAGGCATTTAGGACAAAAAGACGGGGTTTACTCAAACGAGTTGAATAAGCAAGCCAATAAGATAAGATTGCTCTTGTTGAACCAGCTACTAATCACCAAGTCCTTTGTTTAGCCAAATCAGCTTGGGGGTTGGTGAGAGAATGGATTTGAGTAACCGGGCGATGTATTTTTTCCCCTAAAGTAATTTGCGTAGTCGCTCTCTCTATATGCCGAAGTCATTCTCAATTGATTTGACCATACTATAATAAATTGTATACGTTTTTTCATAGCTATAATTTATTTTGCTACCCTGTATATATATTGGGAATTTATTATAATAGTCAATTCTGATATACTATATTTATTTTTGGGATGATGACAACTGACCTAAACTATGAGCGTACTATAATTTGATCTCAATTTAGATTGAAGGAGATAAATAGCCCCAAAGGCGTAGACTAACTGTATATAATATAAGATAAGTACCTCTGCTACGCAGAGGCAT
>JBBMKF010000067.1:900084-914348 GCA_037834155.1 Curcuma caesia | reverse complement strand
AACTTATATTATATACAGGCGGATTAGAACTTAATATTATGAATGTAGGGCCAAAGGGGCTATTTATCTCCTTTACTTGATTTTAGGCCTTTCTTAGTCGAATATCTTCAACATATGAGACTAACTAAGCAACGGGATTTGATGAAACGAACTAAGCGGAGTGCTTCAACATGTTCATATCCCGAGTCCTCCTAGGCAGTTGGATCCTCTTAAGAACCCGCACCCGCACCCTATCCAGCACCAACAACTATTATATATATATATATATGAATCTTGTTCCGAGAAAGTGAAACCAGGAGCTACGCCTTCATGAGCCGGCTTAAGAATGTTTCCCGTGGTTCGGATTGACTTGACCCCAAAGATCACTTTTAAAGTAGCGAGAGTAGAGTAGCTTTTACGAACGGATGTCGGCACAAACAAAAGTTCAAGTTCAAGAGTAGATCGTTTTGTGGTTTTTAATAGCCAGACTGGTGCAAGTTAAAGTTGAGCTAAGATCAGTTCATAAGTAGGCTTTTCCGAACTAGAGTTATCAAACTGCGAAATATATAGTAAGGGCGAGTTCAATTCAAATGAAAGGAGCGAAGCACTTTATTAGGGGCTGGCGCGGGTCAATTGGAAAGAATGGCCCAGAAGAATAATTCATCCCCGTCGAATGGTTTTCTAATTTTGCTACAGTAGTGAATGCAGTAACTACGGTTACGGTAGATCTTTCTACGTGTTTTTTTGAAGAGAGATGAAACTAGTTTCTTTATTTTTCTTTTGTAAGTTTGCCTCAGCAGTTCATGCAATTAGAGTAGGTCTTTCGTAGGAAAGTATTCTCGCAGCAACAGGTCGTAAAAGGCTTTGGGAAATACCATTGACTCCACCCCTCTGAAAGAGAAAGAGCCAATGGAAGTAAGTTGCAGATGTAATTTGCTTTACACAAGGTATGGTACTATGGAGAGTTCGCTCATAATTTATCTTCTCTCGTTCGGGAGGACAGCTCCGGGTAAACCACATATAATGAAATTGGAATTGATCTCGGTGTCGTAAACATGGTCTCTCTCTTCAAAGCAAGGTCCCACCTGAGAAGTGCAAACATTATAAGGGTTCAGTCCGGGTTCGTAGTACAGTCGGTCTTGTTCCAAAGTTCTCTTTTCTTTTTATATAGAGTGGTTCGTCCTTTCTTTTTGACCCTACCTGGACTCTTCAATCATGATACAAAAAAGACTACCGCGTCGAATATTTTAGCACTCGCCCCATTCCCTCTTATGCGCCTTTCATATTCTCTTTTTCTTTTACGTTCTGATCTGAATCTCTACTATGGATCGCGGGGTGGGGACGAAGAATCCAGGAAAGAGCAGCGAAGTAAAGAAAGTCAAAGCGTGACGAGAAAGGTCTCGAGATGTTAGATTATAAGGAGCTAAATCAATAGGTGCCGGAGCAGCAACAATTGCTTCAGCCGGAGCAGCAGTCGGTATTGGAAATGAAATGGAAAGGTCCTCAGTTCCTCGACCGTAGCGCGAAATCCATCTAAACAATTATTTGGTTATGCGATTTTCTTTTCTTTTGCTTTTCTTTTGGGCTTTGCTCTCACCGAAGCTATTGCATCGTTTTCCCCGGCCTTTCTTATCTCATTTGTATTCCGATCGCAATTGGATTATTCATTGATTGGTGTAGTCCCCCTCACCCTTCTCATACAAGAGAGAAACAAAGGAGGAGGACGAGGACGAGGCCCCCGGGGGGCAAGAAAAGAAGAGTGGGAATGTGGGGCTTCTTGAAAAGTCTTGAAGAGAAAAGCACTTTCACTTCTTCTAAAAACGTACTATAGAATAGAAAGAAAAGATCTACTCTTTAGATAAAGAACTGAGAGTGAGAATCCTCCCTGAATGGCAATAGCGCGTTGAACGTAAGGCGCGTTGAGTCAATGGCTTTGGGTTGGGCTACGAAACGTAGAAAGGATCTTGGTGCCAGCACTAATTAGGGTAGGGCTATTGACTTTCGGAGGAACACTTGCTAATAATATGTATATCGTTCATGGCTATTAAAAACGTATACTGATCGTACATATCTCGCACTATACTATACTATAAGGTCAGAAAGGGAAATATATAGTAAGGGCGCGTCAGCGTCAAACACTTTGAATTCGCAGCAACAGGTCGGTGTACCATTTCATTTACTCGACCGCAATTACAAGTATTGCTAACATGGCTATTAAAAACGTAGAAAGATCTAACCTGCCCCTAACTTTAAAGCGAGCTATCTTACTTGACTTTAGATACAATCTCCCAGATAAGCGATCCCGAAAGTCTGACGCTTTGGGCTATTGACTTCTGGCAACAACATTTGAGTAGTCAAGTGAATGGAAGGGTAGGGATCGAGTGAGAGCGACGGGGCGGCGTTTCCTAACGCGAGGAAGTGCGGAACCTCAGCAGCCGAATAAGGGACGACTGACAAGGAGTGCTCTCTTCTTTCCCGTGGGTCGGGGGGTTCCTGGTTCTTAATTCCATTTTTACTTCGGAAATGGTATTTACTTACTTGCTGGTCTTTACCACATCTTCCAATCTTCTTCGTCACCAGAAAGAGAAGGCCAAACACTAGACCAACAGGTGAGACCATGAGATAGGCTTCGCACCTGACTCTGTCTTCTTTGATTCTTCTTAGGAAGGAGTGGCTGCCTCGACCCGAGCAGAAGTGCGGATCGGCCTTCCCTTTTCTCTTTCTTTTTTCTCATGGATCTCTCGAAACAAATACAAATAAGGGCCGAGTGAAACGACGGGGTTGATGAATGTTGGTTCGGAGCTTGCTCCTAAAGGTAGACCGGCATCCTTCAAAGAAAATGGTTGGGCGAGAGTAGTCTCATATATAATATAAAGAAGTCTCGTCCTGCTCGGCTAATTGAATTCTTTCAGCCTCTGCTGTTCCCTCTGTTGGATGCGGGGAATTTTGCTTCATATGATTTGGCAGATGAAAGAGCGCAAGATTCGGTAGATTATTTCTATTCTTTTATATTGGCGGTTAAGGAAGTATATAGTATGTTTCTGACGCGTCCATTCTTTTCTTTGTCAGTTGCTGCTCTTTCTGAACCTTCCCCTGTAGAGTGAAAAAGTTCTGTTAGGTTCGTCGAAGTTTTGGTACTAAAATACAAGTACACACCAAATGGAGCTAGAAAACTCGTTTTTAGAATTTGAGGCCCAACCATTTTATTTGGTAGAAAAAGAGGACTATGCTCTATCAGGACTTGATTGCGAGCCAAAAGACCCTTTCAACATGCTCTTTTCAACTCCTGAGTCCCAAGTTCTTTTACTGGTTGGCTGGCTAGACGTCCCGACCCGCAGACGTAGGGAAGGCCAACCGAACTGCGTCACCAAAGCTATAGGCGAATTCCTTTTATATAATTGTAATGCCGAGTCTGGCGAGTTCCTTGTTAACGCTATTCCGCTTCGTATAGTAAGTTAGGAGCAGCTGGAGTTCAAGACAGGTTATCATACATTCGTCTTCCTAGTTCTTGTTCCAGATATACACTTTAACTTATTTTATGGGTTAGTGCATATAGCCATGAACTCTTTCCCAGTAGCGCACTTTGAGTTAGTTTAGAGTGCCCTACCCCTTTTTCTTTAATCACTCTTTCCGCGTGCCGTAGGTCCAAGTAGTTAGTCAGAACGCCATTTAAGTTACAACATACTCTCATTTTCTGAGAGATGCCATGTTAATTATTTGATAATGACGCGCTCGATAAGAATTGAGCTCGCTTTCAAGTTTGGGGTGAGAACTACGTTAAGTTATAGAATGGGGCAGAGAATGCAAGGGATCTTAAGGGATCGACTGAAAGGAAAGGGAAGACGAGGGGTCGACCGTTCGTTGAGGGAGAGGCAAAGAAATCCAATATATGAATTTATCTCACACTGATGAAATATAGAAAGAAGGATAATCTATCTAATCTAATAAGTAGTGAAGTTCAGACTGAACATTTCCTAACGCAGCAACTATCAAATAATCAAGTCTTTCTAGCTCGACCTTAGATTGATCATTTTTTGCAAGAGTGAAGGAGGAGTTCTTTCACTACTCTTATGAAGGAAGGGATTTATACATCTAGATGAAGTGCCCACCATATAAGGAATGGATTTAGGGTATAAAAGAGTTCAGACTGTAAAGGAGAGGGGAACCTGATTAGGAATTGAATTTGTAATAAAAACAAAGGGAAGCGAACGAGATAATGATAATTAGTTTTCCATTCGAATGCTAAAAAAAAACTTTATCGTGTAAGATAATGAGGAATGTACGAAGTTTGTGCTTAATAAATTATATGCATTTTCTCCCCCAGAGTAGAGCTATTACAACAGAGCCTCTCCTTGACTGTCGAGCTCTTATCTACTATCTCCCTTAAGGTCGATCCCTGCTACAGGTAGTCATTGGTGTACCATTGACATAATATACTTACTATATTTTTGGGGCCCATTGGTCGGCCCTCTCCTTGACTGTCGAGCTCCTTTATATCTTGTCCTTCACTTTTAAAGCGAGCGCCTCCGTGATAGTAGAATATCTTAATCTCTCATTCGCACCTCCTCCTAGCTCTCGTGATCAAGCTGAGGGCACTCGGAAGATAGACGTGGACCTCAATAAGTGCATTTTTTGCTTAAAGTCTTTCCTGCTTATTCGAATGATTCAGTTCAATTAAATAAATTAAGTCACTCTAGTATTTCAACCATTTGATTCTGTGGAGCCTCTCTAGTGCATGCTTTTATATTTAAAGTCTATAGTCAAATTAGAGTTCAATAGTTCATTCTTTTTTAATTCACTCCACCCTTTGTCTGGGGAGCTCTTCTATATGTACTCCCTATCTTTAAAACGATCCCAGCAGATTATTACCAGTATAATTGCGTTCATGGCATTCAATACTACGAAGGATCTACCATTCCACTCGTCCCTCCAGCAAGTAGTTCATGTACTCATTCACTCTACCGCTATTGCTCGAGCACGAAGCTACCCTATCGCGAACATAGTAAGGGCAAGGGCAAAAACTTAATCTTCTTATATAAGTGCATCTCAAAGTAGCTCCATTCCGAGAACTCCACCTCAAGTAAGTTTTGCCTAGGTCAATTAATTAATCTAGTTTATAAAGTAATAAACCAGTCTTATGAGACTTTGGTAATCGAGGTCTTTTATCAAGTGACTTTTCACGGGTGTGAAGTACGAAAGCAGTCTTCCCCCCTTACTATATATTTCATAGATTAAAATTCTAAAGTTTGAAACCCCTCAGCTCATTCTAGTATTACGTTCATTGAAAGATCTAGTAAGTCAGCCATCCACTCTACTCTTAATAGTTAATAGTCGAGGCTTCATATAAAACACTTTAGATTAGCTCCATCTGTGAAGTAAGGAATTGTTCCAAATTTCCTCAGCTAAAGTCTCACATTAAAAACGACTTATGATCAGGTCAGGTATACCATACCATTGACTCTTTCTTTACTTTAAAACGAGCTCATACTTTTTTAGAACCTATTCTATCCCGTCGAGCTCTTTCAGACCCTCCCCTTAGAACTTATATGTATGGCGAGCTATTACATAGCCTCTCATTCCTACGTCAATTGCAAGTTTGGAAAGAACTCTGAGCCTGGCTGACCTAGTGACCGAGACCTTTTCTTGGGTGAGTTACATTAATGTAATTCTGTTAGTTTCGTCAGAGCCGCGAACAAGACTAGAACCTGTACTTATATATGAATATACTAGATTTAAAGACATCCCATTTTATCAAATTATAATATCTTAGTACCCTATCCCGGAGCTATCTAATTTATATACTATATATAAGACTGACATCCCAAACTTTCACACTTTTGATCGCCTATCATTGCGTCTGCTACTATAATCTAATAAATTAAGAACTACGAAAGGGATTCTCTCCTGTAGGATTTCCTTACTTTCAAACTAGCGCGTCAATCTTTGACCAGACTTTAAAGCGATCTCTTTCATACCCGAACTTTCAAGCGATCGCGAAAGATGCACTGGGTTGAGATCTATACCTGGGGCCTCCTATTCTCGCATTCTTCCAGTGACTGAGATCTTCTATACCTCGCTTTCAGACTTGAAATGTACTACTTTATTTAATTAGAAGTTCCTTAGTGTTCTGTATAAGAAAGTCTTCCCTTTCAGTCTAGCACGTCTCACTCACTCTTTCCTAACTGTCTTTCGCGAACATTAGTGTCAGTTTCATTTGAATTTGAATCTAGCTTTCTCTATCATCACTTTCTTTCATTCAATATCCGATAAAAGACCACTGATCTTCATTTATATTATAAAGATTTTCGTATTCTATTCTTTAGTTATTCTTATATTCGTCTTAGATGGAACTTGCTATCCAAGTTAAAGAAGTACTAGTACTCTAGAGGGCACCTGCTTATATGCTATAGCATCCTCAGTTCCCTTTCAATATTGAATTGTATACTATGGATATTCTATTCAAAACGCGTCTCACTCACTCTTCCCTTGACGGCCGGTACGAGCGACAGCTACGTTGACGGGCTTTCCATGTAGCGTACTCATCACTCTCTCTTTATCAGAGTAGTTAGGGTTTGGTTTCCAGAGTCTGGATCCTCTGGCCAGAGTCTCATACGTAGGTGCTCTCATTCGCTCCTCCTGAAACTGTATGGTAGGATAAACTTATATTTCCATTGCCAGGGAAAAAACCTCTAAATCCATATAGGACTTCTTCAAGCCCCAGCCCCACAGGGGGAACTCGAACTCGAACAGGCTTGCTCACTGGATAGTACCATATTTTGAAACTATTGAGTTGACTATATATCGATTCATCTGCTTGCTTCTTTTCTGTCTTTTTTGATTAAGATTTTTTGGAGCGTTCGTAATCTGAATAGATTCTAGGCTGGTTCTAGTTCCACACTGGAAGAAAGAAAGAAAGGAGCTAGCTCAAAGGATTGGTGAAAGAAATTGTTAACTTGCTGCCTCCCCTTGAATACTGACTCACTCCCTGTCTGAGACCCTGGCCGGGAGAGCTCACTTGCCCGCCTCAAACTTGCCTACCCCTGAACTCTTCCTGGGAAGGAGGACTCCCACGAGAGGGAACTCTTATATGCTCGTAAGCGTACGATTGCTATTGAACTTCATAATCTAACCTGCTCTTAGCTCAGCTAACGGCTGAGAGCTCTTTAGTATACCTGGGCGGTCAGAACTAGAGGAGACCCCAAAAGCATTGAGCCTTTAGATTGACGAGTAAAATGGACAGCAAAGCACGGGGCTCTCTATTTATAATATAATTTATCAGGTTTACACATTTGGAGGGACAACTACGGCTTATCCATAAGCGGGGGCCTGGCCAAAAAGAAACCGCCCCAGCTTCATAAGTAGTCTAGTAGAGTAGGGTTCTAAAAGGAAGTCTTTCTATCTTGACCCCTTCCCTCCGGGTCACTTTCACTACAAATCTAACGCGCAAAGGGTGAACTACCGACGTCTGCCCATAAGTCTTTCGTACCTCACAGGTGATTCACCCACCCTAAAACATTCTTTTATTGTGTGGGGGCCTCTGAATCGATTTACCAAGACCCCGGGTGATGACACCAGTAGCTGTGAAGCACTGATTACCATCTCTTCGAGCAGGGGGGCAGAACTCTCAAACAATAAAAAGATAAAGCGGGTTGAGGTGAGTTTGGGAGACAAGGAACGAAGTGAGTCAGTGACTAGCCGAGTTACCATGCCCGGGTCCAGATTCAGGACACAGAGCGAGCTTTATTTTCTGTAGGGGCTGACGTCAGCGACACGGAGGAAAGCTAATGCTTTTTTGGGATGCAACTATCATTTAGCTTTGCCCAAAAGCCCTCTGACCCTCATGTGATAAGATCCGCAGGGACCAAGGCCAGGAATTTATAAGTATACGCGGTAGGGATAAAGATTAAAAAAAGGATTCTATCTATTTTGAGCCTATGGGCAAATGAGCATATACGAAAGGCATCTTTCCTATTTCTTTTCCTAGCCTGATGAAGCCCTTACTATATATTTGCGAAAGAATCCTACTCCTTGGCAGCGGGGCCTACCGATCAATCTATGGAAGATAAAGCGGCATTGGTCTTGACTTTCTTTCACCTTTAACTAGTCGAGTCTCTGAGTCCATCCCGCCTTTTGGCTTTCGTTCTTAGACAAAGGTCAACACAGAAGAAAAAAGAACACTTTCACAGTCCTTTACTAAAGCATCTTTCTCTCTTTCCTTACTTGAAGAAGTCAAAGGAATAAAATGAAACTTCTTTGAAGATGGCTTATAACAGGAATGAACATTCATCTCTAGCTGTAGCTCGTCTTATTGGTATTCCCTCTTATCATTGACTCTCCGGGGCACCTACAACTAGATTCTATTTTGATGTACTTCTTTCCGGTGGAGCAACTTAGCTACTCAACTCATTTAATAAAAGGTTCCAGAACCTTCACCTGAACGGGACACGGGTACCAATTACTATAAAGCAGAACTCATCATGGGACTCTTAACAGCTGCTGAATATCTGGTCTCTGAGGGTCTTTCATATCCCGAGTCTAGAGAAGCTTTTCCTATAGTTTAACCCGTGGGTCGAGACGTCCCTGTACGTATCTTCCTTTCTCTTCTTTCCGGTCGAGACGTCAACTACAGAATCTCTTTTCCTCAATTGTATATATTAGGCCTCTTAAGAACCTGTTGTATATAGTAATGGGGCACCAGCGAATCACTCTTTCCCTGCACCTTGATTCAACACGCAAGCAGAGGAAAGCAAGCACTGGCACAAGCAGAGTCCCGAACCCGAACTGAGACTCACGTCCCTACTACCTCTGATTCTACTTTTCGATATTTTATCCTCACGCCTATAGATGCCTATCTTAGAAATTATAGTAAGGGCCTAATCTTTCTATGTGCATTATTCCGTTTATCTCTATATACTTTCATATTAGAAATGCATGGAATCGACTACTCAATTTACGTATAACCCTCACCTCAGTCAATTCATTACATTCATTCCTTTGCTTCCTATCTTAAGTGGGAGCGTGGTCTATTCCGTCCTTGCTGTCCAATCTTCCAAAGCTACAGGGTATGGCTTTCCTGGTGTAGGAACATTGTCGAGTGGCTAGGGCCTGCTTGTCGGAATTCCTTCTCTAGTAATCCCTTCAGTCTAAGCCGGGACTCATGCCTTTCACTCATAAATAAGGAAGGACTGATTTTCTTCCCTTTAGAGTGCAGTTGCTCCCGTTGGTTTTTCCCTGGAGGATGTGACTTTAGTTTTTCTCGTGGTCTAATCTCGGGGTCCCTAGCCTTTGTTGAAGCGGCAATTGCCTTCTTCACGTCGTTATCACTCGTACCTCCCGCATCACTCCATTCTTTCTCTTTCTTGAGGGATGATTCCATGAGTTCGGAATGACTCTCTCTCTCGTCCAGTTGGTCAGTTCGTTCTGTCGAGCAAGGGTATGTCAGGTCCAGCTCCATTTCCGTAAGGGCTCTCTATTAGCCGTCCATGCTTTCGTGTGGCTTAGACTTGAGCAAAGCACGCCATTCAACCCTCTCCCTGACGGGAGAGCCCTAGTTCCTCTCCCGCAGCAACTTAACTAATAATAAGGTACGAGTGAGACTTACTAATACTTAAGAAATAAGGTGTGACGGGAAGGCAGCGACGTGTTCGTGTTCGAGAAGGAGAGAAATTCCATAAGTAAGGAGAATGGACTTGCATTAAAACAGGGAAACGAGTTCTTCTCTCTTCCCTTGTGCTTGCATTCTCTGTCAGGTCAGCTTCCCTTGCATGCGGAAAACAAGGTACGAGCAAAGCGACGTAGCGACGTGAGGAGCATCCAAAAACAAAAAGTAAGGAAGGACTGACCTCATGAAGGAAATTGAGTGATTCTTGATTGAGAACTGCTAAGGAACCCAAGAACCCAGGAATTGATTGAGGTAGGTCAAGTCCGAGCTCTAGCTCTTTTTTCCTAGGCACCCACTCTCCTTCATGCATCAGACGAGTACTCTTTGTCTTTAGGAAGGGGATAAATTCTAGTTCTATTATAGTTGGGCCGAAATACCTTCACTTAGTTTAGAAATAAGATGGGCTCGACCTTAATTTCATTTCAGTTAAGGGGCGTTAGACTCTTGTTAGCGGGCCTAAAATAAACATAAATTCAGATCTTTCGTAGTTTTTAATGCCCCTACTATAATATAATATAAGTAGTTTGCTCTTTCCGACAACAAGACTACTAGTTTACTTTCAATCAAAGGCTCTCTTCCGACTTCTATTCTAGAGATGAGGGGAAGTCAAAGAACGGATTCTCTCTTTATGAAAAGAGAGCCAGAGGTCAGTCCCGCTCTGATTCCGCAGACAAGCCTTCAAAGGCAGAAAGAGAGAACACCTTATAGTAGCAAATCATAAAGACGAAAGACCGCACATATTAATCAGACTATACGTGCTTTAGAGTGAGAATCACACTTAGGGTGCGAGAGAGTGAGATAGAATGGTCACACTAAAGACTCTCAGGTCTTGCACTAAAGACTGACTTATCCGATGCGAGAGAGGGAGTTGCGAAGAGGAACTCCCTTCCAAAAGCACGGAATGCGCTCTGTCCGAGGATAAAGAGTGAAGCGATAGCGACGGGAGAATCAGACCCTTCATCACTCGGCTCATTTGAGCCCTCGACTTTAGAGATGAAAGTTTGCCTTCTCTTCCATTGTACTCGGTTGCCCATCTGCTTGCGTGTTGAAGAAGGGTTAGGTAGGCACGGAGCAGACATACTTTTCCGCTTCCCTTAAGACAAGATCTCTCGTGCAGCTCTTTCAGTTCCAATTATGGTTATGTGATCAGTGAATGGCATATTGAACATTCCATGTGAGGAGTTCACCGTTCAGCACTCCTACGTATATAATAAGTAGTCTAAATTATATACGTATAAATGGCCCCTGCTATAATTAATTTACTACTACTTATATTATAGATTGAATTTACGACGACTTAAGTATTATTTCAGTATTATAGTAAGTAGATAGAAATAGCGGCAGCGACGTGTTCAAGCGCTTGTCCACTACCCTTGCAAAAAGAGGGAGATGAGCTTCTCAATCCCATGCATGCTAAAGAGAAGGACGTGAGTTCTATACTATACTATACTATAATCAGTATCTTGCGGAAAACAGGGAAATGAGTTTGAGTTGAAATCGAATTCATGCCACTACCCTTGCGAAAGAGAAAGAAGTCAGATGAGCATATACCTTTCTCCTTGCATTAGCTAGTACTGGAGCCAGCTATGGGTAAGTTATGAGCCCTTATCCGAGGGCAGGAAGCATTCCCCGGTCGACTAATGAATGAGTGCAAGTATGAGGGCTTATCTCCCTCCCTCTGCCTCCGCCCGGCATAGAGGACAGGACCTCTCTAAAGTGTTTGCCTGCCTAGTCTTATAATATTAGCAAGTCGCAAGTCCTCAAATAAAAGATATTCGACTAGACTAACTAATAATTAAGGACGCCCGACTTTCAATCCCATGAACTTAAGTTCTACTCAAATATTATACTACTTGAATAAATGAAATGAAATAATTCCTAGAACAATAATTAGCAACAAATTCAATTAAAGAACAACTTCTATAAACTTTCGAGTATAAATGTAATAAAGAGTTCTATTAGAATATTATAGTTGCTCGTCCCTTCTTGACTATAATATAAGGACTAGACTAACTAATAATGAAGATCGCCATTCACTCTTGGAATGCACTTTAATGCGCCATTCACTCTTTTCTTTGGATACCAGCTTTCCAATGTATTCAGTATGTACCTCACCGTTCTAAGACTTAAGAGAAGCTACAGAGTTTAGTTCGCAGCGCAGACATTGAAGTTCATTCCTTCAAGGGTTAGGACTGGGTATATATAATAAATAGGCTCGAGCTACAGCTACAGGTACGAAAGAAGACCCTATCACAACTGAAAAGTACGTCGGTGCCCTCGTTCCTCTCATCCGGTCGGGGGTTCAAGTGAATTAACAGAGTTCGAGTGAGTTGAGTGGAGTTCGAGTTCTGTTCATGGCCCGAGTCAGTTAGGGAGGGCCTAAAATAAATATAAATTCCGACTTACAGAATAGTAGAATAGTAGATAGCTCGACCTTACTTTAATTTAAGTTAAGGTCGAGCACGTCTACTACTAAATACCACTATTGTTATCACTCAACAAGAGTCCCTCAGCAACTTAACTAAACAAACTTAAGTGCCCTTCTTAATTTACCTCGGGCCGAGGAACGGACTTACTATAATATTTGAGTAGTTAAGATAGCGACGTGGGATCGAAATTGGAGTTAGGGAGAGGCCCGAGGTAAATTAAGTAAGGGGTGATAACGACGCGGTAGTTTCGTGAACCATGAACGCCCCACCATATATTTGTTAGGGCTCGCCCTTACTATAATATAAGTTTAGGGAGAGGATCAGAACTCACTAGCGCACTGACTGATCACACCAGCACTTCACTTGAGCACTTTTCGTGAGCATTGCCATTCGCACTACTGATATGAGAATGAGATGGAGATAATAGGCAGCGTTAACGAGAATCGATTACTTGCATCTCTCACTCATCTTAGATTGACTATCGTTAAATCGAAGATGGCTCATCTACTAAATAGGCTAGGCACTTGCCTTTCTCTCTTGAATTGGATAGTGCAGAGTATCGTGAAGCGAACCGGCAGCCGAGGCTCTTTGGTCCATGTCAATAATAGTGAGCCCATTCCAAAGATCTACCTATCCATTTTATGATGGTATATAGAAAATAGAGAATTCCTCTACATGAGAACACTTTGTTCTTTCAAGGGTATAAAAGATTTGCCTAAAATAAATATAAATAAATTATAGTAAGGGCTGTATATAATATAAGTTCCAATAGAGCTTCGCTGTGGAAATACTATTCTTTAAGGTATTGTAATTTCCCGCCTATTAGTATGTATTTTCTCCGGCAGCCTAAGATCTTTAATTCAAGCGACTTATTATTATATTAGGTTAGGGGCGTGAACTCAAGTACGGGAGTTATTTACACTTTATATCCGTGCGTAACAATCGGGTGACGAATCACAGAAAGAAGGGCAAAGAATCTCTATTATTGAAATCATTCACACGCTTAACATAAGAAAGACTAGACGTGCGAGAGAATAGTGAATGGAAAGCAGACTCCTCGGTGATGATGCATGGCAAAGAGTCGGGATAGCTCAGTTGGTAGAGCTTCGGACTCATTCTTCTGTCGATCGGGCATGGGCCTTGGCCCTACATACTATAATAAATTCCCAAAAATATAGTAAATTACGCAAGAGCGAATTCAAGAATGGAGTTCGGGAAGCCGAAGGGCTATAGTCGAAGAAGCGACGGCGAGGCTGGCCATACTACAATAATCTACCGATTCAAGGAGCGAAGGACATTATTAGGGGCTGGCGCGGGTCAAGGGAAATAGGAAAGAATGGCCCGCTTTGTCGAATGAATGCAGGCCTACTTGACTTCAGTAGTTAAATGAATGAATGCAGTAGCCTACTTGACTTCAGTAGTTAAATGAATGAATGCAGTAGCCTACGAAACTGCGGTTGAACATGACATTGAAGCGCTACTTTGATTGCATTTCTGACTTCTTACTGAATTGATTGCACCTTTGGCAACTCTGTTCTGCGGAACTGTAGTTAAATGGGAGAATTGCAGTGCTTCTCAACTTTACTGCAGAACTGTGGAGAGCACGCTGGCAAGTGGAGTGGGATTCTGAAGAGGGAAGGGAAAGCGAGGGGAGGGAGTTCCCCTCTCTTCCTATGCGATCCCCACTCAGCCCCGGTCCAGTGATCGGGAGGGCCCGAGCTGCATCAATTCCGAGCAGAAACTGTGGAGGCATAGTCTCCGCCTGGCTCGGCACTTCTACTCATGCTTCTAGGCACGGCATTCGCTTCATGCTTCTAGGCACGGCATTCCCTAGCCACTTCCACACTCACCCTTCTACGCACGGCATTCGCTAGCAACTTCTACCACTCAGCCCTTCTACGCACGGCATTCCCTAGCAACTTCTACTCAACACGGTGGGTGCCCGGCATATCCCTCAGCTAGAGTCAAGGCTACAGGACGGTCTCCCCGATACAGGCAAGCATCCTATTCCAGATTAAACTAGGGCGCCTAAAATAAATATAAATTCCGCACCTCTGGTATCTTTGTTTAGCCGATACGAGCTGGTATTCCAGTCGCCGGATTCATCCAAAAACTTACTTAAGGAGATAAATAGCCCCAAAGGCCCTACTTACTATAATTAAGTTCTAATCCGCCTGTATATAATATAAGTACCT
>JBBMKF010000067.1:850271-861473 GCA_037834155.1 Curcuma caesia | reverse complement strand
AAAAATAGCCTTTGGGGCTATTTACGACTAATCCGAATTTACCTAAAATAAATATAAAGGAGATATTTACCTAAAATCAATATAAATTTCCGCACTTTTCCTTAGCGAGAGATAGGCAGGCAGAGAATAGAACGACCCTTGCTCCCTAGTCCTCGGTAGTTGATGAGGTGCTTTCCCAGTAACGCAAAGCGGTTCAGGCCAAGAACTCTGAGATCGGATCCTTGCAATGGCAGAAATATAGTAAATGTAGTCGACCTCAACCATTAGGCTTTTTTGACGAAAGAAATGCTTTTTTGTCGTATGCAGCCCTTGCTCATGCTCTTAGGGAAAAGTTGAGCCCAGTCTTCGAACTCAATTATCTTACTGAGGACGTACCCATCATTTGATGCAGAGCTATAAAACTACCTCCGCATAGTGAGTTGCTCTTCTTGGATGTTCCGACCTACTGAATGAATTGATTGCAAGAGCAGTCCAATAGAGTACGAGGGCTGAGATGGAGCTATTTGATTGGCCCGGGGGGTTGAAGTCGGGTGTGCGATGGGAGAAGGGCCTATGTCTATGAGAGAGAGCTAAAGCGCAATATACGATTCGATCGCTAGAACTCGTACGGGACTTCCCTATTCAGAAGAAGATCCCATGACGCTCTCTAGAGAATTTACTTTTATATTAGGCCCCAAAAAATATAGTAAGAAGAACTACTCTTTTCATTCCCTCTTCTAAGAAGCATGAACTTTGAGTCAAGTATATGAATGGACCCCGACCTCAATTTACTTTTATATTAGGGGCATTCGGTCAACTCAAGCAGAAATGAGGGTATAGGTAGTGAGCCTTTCAAGTAATGAATTTATTGATCGAGTGGGCCCGGCTCAGAGAACTCTTCCTAGTGGATAAATAACTAGAAGTAGAAGAAGTAGCCGCAAGAATAGGAAGGCCCCTATCTACCCGCTTTTGCTGATCTCCTAGCCCACTTCTTGAAGAGAGTGTGAGGCATGAAGTACGACTCTACCTTCGGGTCGTACCTGCCCATTGGAAAAGAGCTGGAGAGGTGCGAACGAGAGCGCGAGTATAAGAAGGAGAGGACAACGAAGGAAAGGGAGAACTCGGTGGGCCTAATATAAAAGTAAATAGAGGAAGAGTGAGATTAAAGGTCTCGGGCAAGAGAAGAGATTATCGACTGCCTAAAATAAATATAAACGGCCTAAAAAAAATATAAATTCCGCATTCAACATAAGATGTCTAGTAAGGTGAGGAAGCAAATGCAGTCAGTAGAGTCGGATCCGGACGCCATACTATAATAAATTCAAGAATCAAAGTAATTATAGTAGAGCCCAGTCTTTACACGACACGCGACGAGAATCATGCATGGGTGGGAGGAGGACAGACTCGTACAATTGCTCAAGAGCTCCGTCCATCTGAGAAAGCCTTTAGTTAGAGGAACTCTCTTTCTGAGAATAGTCCAAGATAGAGCGGCCGAAGAGAGGGGAAAAGAGTCTCAGAGCAGAGGTTAGGGCCTTTGCCTTATAAGAGAGGCGAGAAGGAATGCTAGTTCTATCATCAAAGGTTGTCGCGCAAGGGTCCTGTGCTCTACTATAAGGACTTTGATTCTTGAATTTATTATAGTATGGGGGCTAAAGTCATTGATGCAAGAGTCCGAGAGGGCACAGAACAAGAGAAGGAGATCTTTCGTAGTTTTGAATAGCGATACGATCTCCAATCAAGGATTCTCGGGGGAGTGCCTATCGTGATTGGAGGTGTGCAGAAGAATCGGATAATAGGTGGTTGGTGTGGAAGAAGGAGAGGAATCACTCGGTTGGGGTGTGGGGACGAGCGAAGGAGAGTTAAGCGGTAGAGGTCTGCCCAGAACCTGACTGCTATGCTCAATAAGACTTGGGAAAGGGAGTGGAGTCTACCGGCGTGCTCATGGTCCATAGAAAGGGGAGAGGTCCGAGTGAGTTAGACGGGAAGAAGCTCCCCTTTGCGACTCCCTACAATCTCTATTGGCCTGTATATAATATAAGTTCCCCTAAAATCAATATAAATTCTGCCGATCTCGACATCAAACTTCTACCACTCCTTCGGAGCCCTACTTCCTTTGGACCTTTCAATTGATTCCGAGTTTCCCTTCGCACGACTAATTCAGTCCTTACTTCTATTCTAGGTGCAACTACTTATAGAAAAGGAGATAAGAAGGGCTAGGTTTGCTTGACTTGACGAGTCGCATGAACTGGATCGCTTAGCCTTTCACTTGAGACCAATACTTAACGGGTCAGTCACCTTGGGAAGTATGAAGAGGCCGATAGGCATAGGCGGCGCGGAGTAGGATGGGTACGTATTCTTTATTTGATATGACAAGGTTGAGGAAGGAGGGCACCGACGTCTCGTTCAAGGGACAAGGATTGACTGGTCGGCTGCTGCGAGTGCAGGATTCGGCTAAGATAAGAAGGAGCGAATGAAATAACGCCGACGTAAATTATATAATGACTGACTATTCACTACTAGTGAGAAAGGCTAGGAGGAGCTAGGGATATTCGTTCAGGACGAGAACCTCTAGTCTCAAGTGTGCCGAACTTACTATAATATAAGCTCGAGGAAAGGGTTCAACAAAAGTTCTTCTTCTCCGCCCTAATCATCTTCTAAGTCTGATTCTGTTGGGCTCTGAATCAGAGTTGGGAAAATGCGTCTGCTGCTTCGGGTCCCCTCACTATTGCTGCGGAATTTATATATTTTAGGGAATTTACTATATTTGGGTCAAAGGACCTACTAAAGCATGCTTTCATTCAAATATTCTTAAATTTATTATAGCCTAATATAAAAGTAAATTCGGCTTCCTTAAGAGGATGCAATTTGAGTGCTAGTTACACTCATGGCTGAAAAGCACGGAATGTGCCTCGCCCTCTTTCATACCCTTTGGATGTCGTTCGATAATTGAGTCCCAATATAAAAGTAAATTCTGCCTCAAAAGAGCCCTCTTGCCGGAAAATAGAAGCTCGTGAAGTGGCACGTGCTTTTATCGTGCTCGCACTATCTAGTCCTTTCAGTGCTTTTATCGAAGCATTCCTTTTCACTTGAAGTGTTCGAGCCAGTGTCGATCCATTTGCGTGAGAATACCACTGTCCTTACTTGTCGATTCCTGATGGTGCTATTGAGGGTCCGCATATGCGTCACAGACCCATTCTCGCACGTAATCGGCACATCGTGCCTTTACCGCCCCTAATATAGTCAATTCCGGGATCGGCATCTAAAGGGTTAGAAAGAGTGGGAAAGCCCTCGACGATAATCTATATAGTGAGATGTCGACGTCGCTATCGCTTTAAGAAGACAAAAGAGCACTCAAAAGAGGGCTCAAATGAGGCAAAGAGTCGTGGGCCTGAGATGTTCAGATCGCCAGAAAGAAGAAGAGTCCAAGATTGCGTTAGCACGGGTACACGAGTCAGGGTCAGTCAATCTAAGGAGCTGCCCAGATAGCCAAGGCTAACCTGATAAGTAGCGAAGGACAGCAGATGCGATAGAGGAATAGAGAAGGGAAAAATGCATACTAAATTATGCAATTTATATTCAACAGGGATTAATTCTTTTTTTCCCTCTATTCGCTCGAACAAGTGAAGAGGTAGAGTGGGGCCTCTTATCACATTACATTCTCAAGTCAAGTCAACGAAGCCGCTGGAATAGAAAGGCACAGAGAGGCCTGAATCAAGACGTCGCAACTCTAATTAAGTGCGTTCTCACTCGGAATTTATATTTATTTTAGGGCTTTCTCTTCAGCTATAGTTAAATTGCGGAATTTATATTGATTTTAGGGCTTTCTCTTCTTTTGCATAATTTACTATATATATATACAGGGTAGCAATTTATACAATTTACTATATTTTAGGAACTACTACTTTTGCAGGCACGTAATACCAGTAATTTGCTGCGAGAGCGACGTGGTCTTGACTCTTTCCTTTACAGTCGAGCTATTCTATTCCCTCTCGCGTACTAAACTCTTCTATAATAATAGCGGAGGCTTCCTATATGCTTCTCGGACTGACCTCATGAGCCCCCCCTTAGTCCTAATAGCTATTTAAACCTGGGGCAGCTAACTGAAAACATTCCTTACCAGGGGAGTTAAGTTTTGAAAAATAAAATGAATTATGAAGTAGCATGTGTTAAGCATATTGCTTCTACTTCTCTTCTCTCTTAAATTTAACTCCTTCAGTTCCAGAGCTTGAAAGAGAAAAAAAGGAATGAAAGAACAGAGTCTTATCCATTTGGGAAGGATTTGATATACAATCATTCCGATATGAGTCTTTTATTTTATTCTTTAGACCATTCGTCTTTTATTCTATTCTTTATATAATTAATGTAATTCTGAGCTCTATAATCTATAGGGATAAAATGATATCATCTGATATACTATAAATGTTAGCCATGAAAAAATGATATAAAAATGAAAACAGATATAAAATATCAATATCAATGGGCGAATCGAATGAGAATAACATAGATGAGTCTTCCTAGTTATTGTTCCAGAGAGTGAGTTGTTAGGGCCAAAATATACTGAAATCCTAGTTGTGGATCTGTCTACGTATTGAATCGTCATATAATATAATTAAGTCTAGTCGTAAATGAAATGGCCTGCGGAAGCAGTTAATCTTTCTTCTAAATTAGACTGAGACTCTCATTTGCTAGAGCGGAGGTGAGAGGGCCTAAAGAATAGTATAGATGAGGGATCGCTTGAAACCCACTACGCGGTACGAGCATAGCGACGTGGCTCTTTATGTGATAACTAGGGAGGACTCCGAAGGAGCGAACGAAGACTGATTCAAGTCTAGCTGAGGTCTCGACCATTGGCTGCAAGGGGATGACTTTATAAAGAAAGATGGCTTCGAAAGATGGGGCTAATTGAGGGGTGCGCCTTTAACCAGTTCTTATTATATACATTTGTTTAGTACGTGATATACATTTGTTTAGTATGCGAGAGGCTTCCAAAGCTCACTAGTGCTTTTCATAATAACCTAGCAAACGTGGATTCTCTGTTATCTGATATTATATGAATTATAAGTAGCCCCACAGAAGACTAAGTGAGTCCCTCAGCATCAGTAGTTCATTCAGGGGTCTAAATGGAAGGGGGCCCCAACTAATATTTCTTTTACGCCAAATATATAGTAAGGGCCGCCTTGAACACTTTCTAGTTAGAATGCCCCCGTTGCAATCTCTATTCAGTTATTCATATTGTCCTCACCTACCCTGGGTCTCGTACTTGAGAGACCTAGATGCCCCAAATGCTTTCATACTTATAATATAAACTATGGCACTATATTAAGTATTTCTTGATAAAAAAGACCCATATCAAAAAAAAGTAACTTTCTAAAGAACCTCGCGAACAAAAGACCTTGATACAATTTATGTACCTAAATTTTTTTTTCAGTTTAGTCTCGAAAGACTGGTACATTACTAATTCCCCTCATATAATCCCTCACATCATTCTTCTTCTCTCGTTCGCTTCGCCCATTAAAATTGGAGCACCTTTGAATGGGTAAGTGTGAAGTATCTAAGATGATTGAATTTTGATCCTTCTAGATATTTTAGCTCTTAATCCGAGTTGTATATTGAATCATCTTCATCCTTGGAATTCACTCACTTTGTACCTCAGTTAATTCAAGTGGCTCGATAAAAACTCAGCCCAATGGAGCAACGCATCCAGTTTCCATTCCATTTTCTTTATATTCGAATTGAGTCACCAAGCACTATACTAAAAGATAAGTGCACTTTTTCTTTAGCCTAAGAGGGAGAACTAGAAAGTACACGATAAAGAAGGAGTGCGATTTCTTATAAAGGAGCAGTCTCAACTATATGCTTAACGCATACATCAACTTAACTTCAGATCAGTGGATCCCTTATGCTTAACACATGCAACAAATTATAGTAAGGGGCTGAAGAATTTAAATTCTTTTTCAAAACGACAGAATCATAACATAATAAGACTCGAACGATAAAAAATGTGGGGCATAAAACATAACTTCAAGTTTACTGGTCCTGGTCCATATTAGTAATTACATGAGTGCATCTCATATCTTTTCTTTTCTTTCTGTGTCCGAGGTCACGAACGATAGAATGCATATAAAGACAAGGGTCCCTCAGTCGTTATAGGCTTTGCGCCATTGAGTCGTTCCTTATGGTCTCACTATTGGATACTATCCCCTTAGGTCGATCCCTCTCCTTTAGTAGGCCCTTTATTACCCTCTGTGTCTGATTTCCATCAATGTGATTAAGATAAAATTGCCTAGCGAAATTAAGAATCCCTGGTTTGTGCGATCCGGGTGGAAAGCACTGATCTCCCATAAGGGCGGACCCAGTCACCGAGACGAGTTACATTAATTGAATGATTCTACTTTATCCAAGGGCGGAGCCGCGAACAATAAAGAAGCCAAACTGCTCATTTATATTCATATACTTTCTTTAACTTAATTAAATAAAAATCATTTTAAATTCGAATCTGGACTTTTTTTCTTTATTTTCGCGATCCCGAAACACTCTTTTATTTGATCTTTATCGGCCCTATACCTTAGAGTCGAGCACTTTTTTCGTACCTCGTACCTCCCCCTAAATGGGATTCGAGCTCTAAAGTTGCTTGAAAATCCTTATTTCGTAGTCATCGGAGAGTCTAATCTTGATCTGAGTTGTATTATTACTCTACTAAAAGTAGTCGTAAAAGAAAGACGAATAGATAAGTAGTTGTAAAAGACAAGATTAGTTGGCGCCCTCGGATTTAAGTCGTCAAAGAAAGATTCTAAGTGGCCTTCGGATTGATCCCTCTCGCTCGATCCCAGCAAGAGTCGTTCATTGCTTTGGTCCACCCTCGCTCCCCGTCGTTATGTTAGAACGCTTCCCATGCTGCTCTAGTGAATGCTATTAGAGTGGGTCTTTCGTAGTTTTCCCTCTTCACAAGAGCCAATTGAACCAAGTCTAAGATGAAATTATAATGGTTAATGGCAATTCACAACTGGGAAAGATCTAATTCCATTCATATATTATATGGATTTACCTCCCCCGCGTCTTATATTGGAGGTCACACCTCTTATCCTTACCCTCATCTAATGTCTTTATCATATCTTTTATGTCCTCCTCCCCTGAATTATTTAATTCACTCTCCAATTAGTTAAGGAACTCTTTCTTTGCTTCATCCCCCTCCTGTGATTGGCAATAGTGATTAAAAACCCTAATAATATGTTATCACTCGCTCTTTGACTTTAAGAAATGCACTTTTCGTCCCCAAAGCAAGAGTAGTTATGGCTACTCAAAAAAAGACTATGAATACTACAATTTTTTTCTTCCCCCCCTATCAGTCGTAAATGGTACACCATTGACTCTACCCCTGTGGGTCGAGCTATTAATTATCCTAAACTTCAATTAAAGATATGGAAGTTCTCGTCATTCTCAATTGGGTTCCCTCTCCGTGGAAATTATTACCAGTATAGTTGCGAGCTATTATATATCCTTGAAGTTCTTTCCCAAATCTTGGACTTCTATCGTTTCCCCGGTGCACTTCTGACATAAAACGTACCCTAGGAGCAAATTACATGAAAAAAGGGGGTTCCCTTAGGTAAGAAGGGGTGAGTGCGAACTAAAAACATTGTGAAAAATCGATTCCTCCTGGCAATAATCTTCCTCCCAGACTCATGTTTGACCCATTGAAGTTGATGGATGTGTTAAGCATATGATATGACTAATCTTCTCTTGGATAATATCTGGAGCTCAGAGATAGAGATCTTAGGGCGACTATAGACCGACTTCAGGGACCGAAGCCCACTCTTTTTAAGCTCTTCTCGGGCGGCGCTCGATCAAAAAACACTATATCAATATCGTCTTAGATACGACTGATCTTAATCTCTTCAATAAAGAAAAAGAATGTTTCAAAGCTATTCGCATTTTCTTCTCTTCCTTATATTATAAATATAATGGTCTTATCCACCAGTTCTCTTCTGAGCTCCCATGTCTATCTTAATCAGGGCTCATGCGAATTGAGGATCCTCCATATACCCAATCTTAAGATATGAGACTACCCGATGACGCACATTGATGTGATGAAAGATAGTTCATATAAAAGAATCATGTATAATGTGCGACCCCCTCTCTTCTCATAACGTGTAGCCTGGCGATATGAAATGCACATCCGCTTCTTCCTTCGGATAATCTTTTTTAGCTTAGTCAGAACTCACTCTTCCTTCTTTCCTCCTCTGGTGCCCCCTCGCTAAATCCATTCTTTCGAGCTCTTAGCCATCTTTTGCCCTCTCCTTAGAACTTATATGTATGGCTCGCGCGTCATTATCATTCGCTCCTAACTTGAAAGCGAGCGAAATTATCGGTATATAAAGAAGAGATTCAATTTAACTCAACCACTCACGCTGGAGAGACTTTGAACTAGTTGCTTTCGGTGCCTGGAACCGGACATAGGGTTTCACTGAGGAGAGGAACGAAGCGAAGTGCCAGACAGAAAGGGAAGAGTAGTACACCACGTTAGATCTGTTGCTGAGGAACGAAGTGTGAGACTGGGGGGGATCACTTTAGTGCATTTACATTGTAAAGCTCTATCTTTATATTAAAATCTAACCTTTTGGTATATCAATGAAATCGAGGGAAGAATAAGTGAGGGTTTAATTTCAAATTTATAAAACCTAAAAAGAGAACTATCATATCAGGTACACCCCTACTATATATTAAGTTCGTAATACCAGTAATTTGCTGCGAATGAAATGGTATTTACGCGTACGTCAAAACTCTCGATCTGGTTAGGTTCAAGGTACGAGTGAAACGACGTGAGGCACTTTGACTGAAAAGAGGAGTATAGCTAAGTGGCTGAGTGGTTTGATAGAACCAGGAGTGGGCTTTCTTTTCTATTCAAAGAATCGAGCGGCGATCTGCGACATTGGTCTGAGATTGGCAACGTCGATTACACCAAAGAGAGATTCATCGCAGCATTCCTTCTAGCCGGGGAAGCGCCTACACCTAAGATATAGAAAGTGTGCTTTGATAATCAAAGGGAGCAGAAAAGCTGCAGTAATTCAACATAAGGAGCGAATGATAATGACGCGGAAGTACGGATACAATTCGGAGCTAGTGAGAACATCACATACCGTATACGAGCCCGCGGGCGGCTTCTTTCTTATTCTACCATAATCCACTGCTCGTTGGGTACTACGGCCCGGATATCTGCGCTCGAGCGAACCTTTTTCTTCCATTTACTATATTTTGGGTTAGGATAAAGTTGTTCTGGGCCAAACCTTCGATCTTGCAAAACACAATCCCTAGCATAATAAGTTGCAAAAGCGATGTGCAAGAGTGAGAGAAAATAGCACGTTCATCTTGTGTTGTCGAGCGTACCAAACAACTAGAGAAAATACAACTCTCTGGGGGGGAAAGAAATGAGTAGCTAAGCTAAGTCAAGCAGACAAGCCTCATTCAGATCCTCTTGCGCAACCCAAGGCCAGAGAGAAGGAAGGTGCGAGTGATAACGACGCGATGAGCTTCAAACTAGAAATGCAATGCATGAAAGGGAAATGGCTTCAAATAAAAAGAAATGGCTCTCTAGCGCTTAATATAATTAAATATTCAAAGTGCTCCAGATAGGGTCTATAGGATGGGGAGGGGAAGAGAAGCAATGCAATTGTTGCAAACCTTTTAGAGGAGTTGTCCTAAAAACACAATTGACTTACCTCTTCCAATCTCTTCTTTGAAGAGTCTCTCATTTGATCCCTTCCAACTCCAACTTTATGCTCTAAGGAACAGCCATGAAAAGCACATTAGGTTATAGGATGGCAGAGATTCATTTCATATTCCTTGCAGGCTGGCAGAAAGACTGGCTTTTCTTTTACTTTGAGTACTGGCATTAGATATGCCTCAGGCTTAGCAAGGGCACTACTACTACAACTCCAATGGACTCAGGGAGACACCTAGGATCTTATATAGAGCTGTGGAATGATTAGATAGAGCTGGCTTTCAAAGGAAAGAGCACTCATATGAACCCATTGGGGAAGTCCCGCTCAGCTAAATTCATGTCTCAGATATCGGCTTTCAAATGAACTTAAAATCACTGGCACTGGGATGGAACAGAAACTGGCAAGAAAGCTACTCGGAGAAAGAACCTACAACACAACTTCAAACTCAAACAACGGGTAAATCCATAGAGTTAGCCATATCATGAATCATTTATTGCTTTTGGGACATCCAGCTAGTCCCTTTGCCTAGGAAGTTACTATACATATAGCATATATAGCATATTTAATATAGATAAATAGATTTGTTGATTTGAGTCAGAGTGTATTCTTCCCTTTCTATTTCTATGTGGGTTCAAACGAACCATAGCATAGGCAAAATGGCTTCAAAAGAGACAAGCCAGTGACTCTTTTATATTCTACTGTGAGGCAGTCCTCTTACCCAGCCTCCTACCCTGTAAAAAAGCCCGCTTCCTATAGTTCAACTTTCATATACCTTCCGTCAAATATTATTCTCCTGCTTAGCGCCCTTTGCCATAGACCCCAGATCTTGGCTAGCATGAGGACAGATAGGCTCAAGATAGGTTAGCCCTAGTTGATTCTGCACTCCCGTAGGGGCCTAGCGCTTGCTAAAGGAATGCTTACCGATCTATATCGCCTGGTCACGAGCGAGGGGAAAGAAGGAAAAGAAATAGACTATCAAGCACAGACTGCATACGAGATAAAGATCTTCTTTGCTGGAATAAAAGAGAAGAGCGGGTTATGCTATGCTTGCTGCAGGCGCTTGCGATGATGTGGATCGCTTTTATTCATTAAATGTTCACCAATTTAAACTTTTCGGTTATTTTAAATGGAGCTGTGAAGGGAGACTTTCCATCCTCGAGAGGACTGCGAGACGTCGTAGCAGGTCGAAGGTGAGGGTGATGAACCCAAGACTGATCAACTGTGCGACCTGTTTTGCTACAGTGACTGCAAAGAGGTCGATTCAGACCTCCTTTCTTACCTCTTCAACGCTTTGTTATACACATACCTTTTGACTATCTCAACTGTCTTCGTAGCAAGTGCTGACATTTCCATTGGCTTATTAGAGGTCTCCATAGTGCCTGGATTCTTCATTCATTTGTTAGTAAATAAGACTTTAGCACGTCGCTGTCGCAGGTCGTGCCCAAAAATATAGCCATACTATAATAAAGGGGATTAGTCTACAATTGCTACCCCTTACTATATATTG
>JBBMKF010000067.1:726248-741072 GCA_037834155.1 Curcuma caesia | reverse complement strand
TTTGGATTGACAGTTCTGGGTCGGGGTTTGTTCCCCTTTCCTTAGCTAAAGAGACCTTTTAAGGATGCATTTAATCGGTCTCTGGTCAATCAACTTGGTGGTTTTCCTGGATTGTTGATTAAATTATTTAGCTAAAACAGCTATTTATCTTCCAGGACGTGTCCAGTTTTTTTCAATTCCTGAATTCAATTATTTGAGAACTCCTGTCAATGGCATAGCCAGACGTGTTCAGTTAGAATTAGAGGCCCCTAAATAAAAGTCAGTTTGGTTGGGGTTGGGGCCCCTTTGAGCCTTGGGTTTGGGCCTCCGGCTGCATCAGTTGATTGAGTTTCGTTTGGAATGGAAAGGGCGGATGCAGGAAATGAAAAGAAAAGACGAGTGTCTGTGGTCGGAAAAAGATGACGGGTTCGCTGCCCTAATATAAAAGTAAATTGTTGGGTTGAGGTTTCGCTGCCCTAATATAAAAGTAAATTGTTGCACCTGGGGCTTCGCCTTGGGTTGAAGTTTTGCCTTGGGCTGGAGGGGGGCCGGCTGTGGTTTCGCCTTGGGCTTCTCTGGCTTAGGGCGGGTGCATACCCGACGCTGTTTGCCCTATAGAGAGTACGAAGAATACTCAATAGGAACAGCCTCACATACTTGGAATTGACCCCCGTTCTAGTGTCGTCAAAATATGGCTACTCAATTATACAAGAAGAGGACAGGATACAATACGACGAGAATGATGACCACGATTCTCAACTGGAATAGGAACCGTCTACCCGCCAATTATGGCTCTATGGAAAATAGTTATGGTGTCGTGAACATGTGTTGTTATCAATTATGCCAGCGTATTTCCCCCTTGACTCTAGCATCGTATACCATTAATCTGAAGTATTTCAAGTTTCACATGTTCCGGAATCTGAACTCTGGGTCTTCTGTCTTGAGTGGTTCTCCTTTGAGTCGTTTTTCTACCAAAGGTTCTCATAATCACAATCCTCATTTGGATTATTCACTTTGGAACAACTTGCAACGTCGTATCGACTCCATAAGAAGTCAACCTCTTTATCCCGGATCTTACCGGGTAGTAACCCATTTTACGGAGCCGCACCCTTTAGCTATTAATTCTGACCTTCTCATCCTAGCTTTTATTCAATTATTGGAGATGTACGCCTGCCATTTGGATTCCGAATATGTGAAGTTCACTGTTGGATATCGAATTAAATTTCCGTATTCCTACGATCTTTCTGTTACTTTAGGCGATGCAATTCCGTTGCATGATGAGACCTCTCGTATTCCCAAAATAAGGGTTTATGAGAAGATTCACCAGCAGGTTGCGTATTACGCTGAGCGGTATCAGGAAGCAGTAATTAAGTGTGCACTCATTCGCGTTTATTTTAAGGCCGCGGGTGAGTCCCTTCCCGAAGTGGTTCCCTGTAAGAAAAGCCCCAGAGAGATAATTGCGGGTATCATGAATGTTCTGGCTACTGATCTTCCCCAGCGGGACGCTCCGGCTCCTGGCATAGGAAATGCTGATCTTCCAAGGGAAATATATAGTAAGGCCCTTCAGCGGAAAAAGTCGTCGAGGGCATCCAACGTAATTACTTCTCTCAAACGACAAGGTAAGCAATGTGAACCACGGCCTTTCATAGTCGCCGATACGGAAACCGTCCTAGTGAACGACGTGCACGTCCCGTACGCAATCGGTTACTTGGAGCCGGATGTGGATCTGTCTGATATTGCTTCCTCTGAATTCAATATATTTTATAGCGAAGATCTCGTCCATGCCTTTGATAGGCTGGAAGAACGGAGTATGCAAATTCTCTCTCATTTTATAGAGAATTTGGAATTGGCTGTGAAGAGAAAACCAAGTCTTCGCTATAATAGTTGCTATTTTCACAATTTATCTCGATTTGATGGGATCCCATTGTTGAAACATCTCGTTTCTTGTCACAAGCAATATAGGATCCAACCACTTCTTCGGAACCATATGCTTTACGAGATCAAAGTTTATTCTGAGAAAAGGCTGCTTTTCCGTTTCCGGGACTCCTACACTTTGCTGCCTAGATCTTTAAATGAATTGGCACAAACCTTTTGTCCCGAATTAGGCTCTAAAGGCTCTATCGACCACGAAGCAGTTAGTATGTCAAATCTTCTTTCTCTTCGTGAGGAGTACATTAGCTATCTGCAACAGGATATCCTTTTATTGGGGGGTGTGATGCAGAAAGCGCAAGCCATGTATTTATCTAAGTACAATGTTGATGTCGAGGGCGTGATGACAATGTCAGCGCTTTCGCTTCTCATCTTTCGTACCCACTATTATGACCCGGAAAACTTTCCTATCCATATTCTAAATCGAAACGCTGACACCTTCATTCGGCGTGGCTACTATGGAGGTCACTCGGATGTCTACAAGCCTTATGGAGAGAACCTCTTCTATTATGACATTAATTCCCTCTATCCTTTCATAATGAAGAAATATCCTATGCCTTGTGGTGAACCAGTCTGGCGAAACAACTTGGAAGAGGTGGAATTGGACACCCTTTTTGGTTTTGTCGAGGCTTACGCCGTCTGTCCTAAAACAATTAAGCATCCTTTCTTGCCCTACAAGGAACCGAAGAGCGGCACATTAATCTTTGCCACGGGTCATTTAGTGGGAGTCTACTTTAGTGAGGAGTTGAAATATGCCCGTCAGTTGGGGTACCAAATCACACCTCTCAGGGGATATCTTTTTGATAAGACAAGCGGCAGTCCTTTCGAAAGCGTCATTTCGAGCCTTTATGAGCTTAGAAAGCAAGCCAAGATAGATGGAGCTGAAGCTATGTCCTTCATATACAAACTTTGCATGAATGCGCTATATGGGCGATTCGGCATGAACCCAGAGAGTCAAGTCACCGAAATATGCAATTTCTCTCGCTATCAAGAGTTGCTGGTTAAATCCGGTTTCAAATCGGCGGATAAACTAACCAACGATTACTACGTAGTCAACTACACTACCAACGTCCGGAGTCTTAGTGACGAAGATTGGAAGCCCCCAAAGAACTTAGCCATCCAAATCTCCGCTGCTATAACGGCATACGCCCGTATTGAAATGTATCCCTTCATTTCAAGGGATGATTGTTTATATACGGACACGGACTCAGTTGTTCTTGGCAGTCCTCTGCCTGAGGAGTTAATCTCTTCAAGTGAATTAGGGAAATGAAAATTATAAAACAAAGTCAGGAAGGGCACAAAACAGGTCTTCGACTTTTGAGTTTAGGCGGTGGCCACTAGGCTGCTCAGGTGTTACTGATTATACTTAGTGCTAATAAAGAGTAGCACTATACGCGTACAACTTATATATACACTACACACGTACACCTTATACATATTTGAGTTGCGAGCAACATATACGCGAGCAATACATACAGGAGTAACAAATTATGGAAGTAAACACATACTTCTATCATCAGCATTAGACTCAACACTTGATGCACTTCTGTTGCTTTTATAGTTCCGGCTATTGAAGCTGTTCAAGTAAATGCTGCTGGTTATGCAGTTACTCTTGCTATTGAAGTTACTGTAGCTAGGGCTACTAGGGATGCTAGGGAAGTTGCTAGTAGGGCTGCTAGTGAAGTTGCTATTGGTGCTGCTAGTGCTGCTAGTGAAGTTGCTATTGGTGCTGCTGCTGCTAGTGCAGTTGTTGCTATTGGTGCTGCTGCTAGTGCAGTTGCTGGTGGTGCTCCTATTGAAGTCAAGGATAGGGCTGCTGGGGCTGAGTCCATTGGGGCTTCTGGTGCTCCTATTGAGTTAAACACAGTAGTACGCTTTTGAGTTGCTCCTGAGGTCTTCGCCTGTTGAGTACGGCAAAAGCAGGTATTCGACTTTTGAGTTTAGGCGGTGTACACTAAGGCTGTTGAGGAGGGCACCGTACTTAGTGGCTGTTGAGGAGGGCTAAAGAAAAAGCACCTAAGGTCTTCGCCTTTTGAGTTGCGAGCAACGCAGTTGCGAGCAATGTAATCAATTACTGGAAAGGAGTAAATACTTCGATCATCATTACACCCAACACTTGAAGCTGTTTTTGAAGCTTTTGTAGTTGCTAAAGTAAATGCTGCTCTTGCTGCTTTTTTATTACTTGCTTCTGTTGCTGCTGTTGTTCATGCTTTTTAGTAAAGGATTTCATCCTAGTGTTTTGTTTCCTAGTGTTTTGTTAAGGTTGCCGCTTTTGAGTTAATAACCCTTAGGTAAGTAGGCTGTTAAGTTAACCCTGAGGTAGAGAGGCTCCTAAAAACCAGAGTAGGCTGTTCAGTTAACCCTTAGGTCTTCGGCTTTTGGGCTCTTGGGATGTTCAGTTGATCCTTCGGCTGTTGAGTTGGTAATTTGAGGCTCTTAGGCTTTTCAGTAGGGATAAAGAAAGCGTCCTTAGGCTTTTGGTGATGCTTTAGTTCCTCCTTTAGTTCCTAGTGCTCCTGTTTACGAGTATCCTAAGGTTGCCACTTTTTAAGTCAAGGTTGTTCCTGCTTTTTAAGTCAAGTTTACTGCTGCTTTAGTTCCTGCTTTTTAAGTCAAGTTTGTTGCTTTTTTGGGGTCAAGGTTGTTCCTGTTTTTGAAGTAGCCTATTGGTGTTGCTGCTTTTGGGTCAAGGTTTTAATCTGATGCTCCTGAGTAAAGGATTTAATCTGCTGCTTTTGAATAGCGGATGTTGCTGTTTTTGTTCCTGCTTTTGGGTCTTCGGATGTTGAGTAGGGTACAAAAGAGCAGCCTCAAGAAAGCATACTTAGGGAGCTTCGACTTTTGAGTAGGGCATTTCAGTAGGGCACAAGAAAAAACATCCTGGGGAGCTTCGCCTTTTGAGTTTTTAGTAGGTCTTCGACTTTTGAGTTGCTAAGGTTTTCTTTTGGGGTCCTCGGTTCTTGGGATGTTAAGCTCTTCGGCTTTTGAGTTGTTAAGGTTGCTGTTTTTGCAGTTGATGTTTTTGAACATCGGATTTCAGACTCTTGGTTTGTTGAGGAAGTCCTTAGTTTTCTTTAGTATCGGATTTAGCTGT
Organism: Curcuma caesia; assembly: GCA_037834155.1. Taxonomy (NCBI): domain Eukaryota; kingdom Viridiplantae; phylum Streptophyta; class Magnoliopsida; order Zingiberales; family Zingiberaceae; genus Curcuma; species Curcuma caesia. The sequence goes on along the minus strand of JBBMKF010000067.1, from coordinate 736,070 downwards.
CCTTAGTAAAGGAAAGACTTAAGGCACAAAGGAAAAGTAAATTTCCGGAGTAGGCTTTGGGGCTCGTGGGCCTTTGGGCTCTTCGGCTTTGGGGCTCGTGGGTTCTTGGGTTCTTAATAAATAGAGGTCCTCGGCTTTTGAAGTTGTTAAGGTTGATGTTTTTGAGTTGGTTGCTGTTGTTCCTGCTTTTGAGTAAAGGAAGTCCTTACTTAAGGCAAAAGTCTAAGTTTCAGACTCCGTTGGAGAAGTATAAGACTCTAAATAGTAGGCTTTTGGGCTCCTCATTTCCTGGTGTTGAAGTCGAAGACTCTGTTGTACAAGTTTCAGACTCTAAGGCATCAGACTCTTGAAAAGTAGAAGTATAAGACTCTAAGGCACAAAGTCTAAGGGTCAGACTCCGTTGTTGAAGTCGCAGACTATAAGGCACCAGACTCTAAGAAGGCATCAGACTCTAAGGTACAATAAGTATAAGTCAATTTCCTTATTTAGGGGTCTTCGGCTGCTGAGTTGCTAAGGTTGATGCTTACGAGTCAAGGTTTTCAGTTGCTGTTTTTAATCCTGTTGTTGAGTTGCTTTTTGGGTCAAGCTTTGCTGCTAGTGTTGCTCTTGTTCCTGCTAGTGCTCCTGCTTTAGTTGCTAAGGTAGCTTTTGTTGCTAGTGTTGCTGCTAGTGGTCCTGCTTTTGAGTTGGTTGCTTTTGGTCCTGCTTTTGCAGCTGTTTTTGGTGATGTTGTTTTTGGTGATGTTGATGTTTACGAGTCAAGTTTTGAATCTGATGCTCCTGAGTTCAGTAGTTAATCTGATGCTCCTGAGTAAAGGATTTAATCCGCTGCTTTTGAATAGCAGATGTCGCTGCTTTAGTTCCTGCTTTTAGGTACTCGGCTGCTGAGTAAAGGTTTTGAGTCAAGGTTGTTCATGTTTACGAGTCAAGTTGTTGAGTTGTTCCTATTGAGTCAAGGTTTTGAGTTGCTTTTGCTAATGTTTTTGGGTATAGGATTGTTCCTAGTGTTGCTGATGTTTTTAAGTCAAGGTTGCTGCTTTTGGGTCTTCGGCTGCTGAGTTAAGTAGTTAATCCTATTGATGCTGTTGCTTTAGTTCCTGTTGTTGAAGTCACAGACTCTTTTGTTCCTGTTGTTGAAGTCACAGACTCTTTTGTTCCTGTTGTTTTGGTATTTAAGTTTTCCTGCTGGTTTCCTGAGGAAGGACTTAAGGTACAAAAAAGTAGAAGTAAATTGCCTTAGTAGGCTTTTGAACCCTTAGTAGGCGCTCTTGGACTTTTGAGTAGGGGTAAAGAAAGAGCACCCCAGGCTTTTGAGTTTAGGCGGTAGCTCTTCGGATTTTCAGTTGTTACTGATTAGACTTATAGGGCATACACTTATAGGGCTAAAGAAAGCAACTTCGGCTTTTGAGTTGTTGGCTTGGGCTTTTGAGTCGGGTACAAGAAAAAGAGCATCCTCAAGAAAAGCATCCTGGGTCTTGGGCTTTTTAGTCGGGTACAAAAAAGCATCCTCAGGGTCTTCGGCTTTTCAGTATCCTAGTGTTGCAGACTCTTGAGTAAAGGAAAGACTTAAGAGGGACAAAGAAGAAGGTTCAGACTCTTGAGTAGAAGTTTCAGACTCTTGTTTTCTTGAAGAAGTCCTAGTGTTTTGTTAAGGAAGGACTTAAGGCACAAAGTATAAGTCAATTTATACAGCAATTGCTTAAGGACTTATGGTAAACCTTAGTAGTATTGGGGAGAAAGAAGACTCGTTAAGAAGACTCTTGAACCCGGAGTAGGCTTTTGAGTTGGTAGTGGGTCTTGGGCTTTCAGACTCTTCGGCTTTTGAGTTGATCCTCGGGTCTTCGCCTTTTGAATAGGTCGTTCCTATATCTAGGGTCGGGGTACAAGAAAGCATCCTCGGGGCTTCGCCTTTTGAGTTGCTTTTGGGCTCTTCGGCTTTTGAGTTTAGGCATTAGCTCCTCGGATTTTCAAGTTGTTGATGTTTTTGGTGCTGTTGATGTTCCTGTTTTAGTTCCTAGTGTTCCTGTTTATGCTTTTGGTCCTGCTTTAGTTGCCACTTTTTAGTTGTTAACCCTTAGGTAGAGTAGATAGGCTCTTGAACAAGTAAGTAGGCTTTTGAGCTTTTGGGCTCTTCGGATGTTGAGTCGGGTACAAGAAAAAGAGCATCCTGGGCCCTTGGGCTGTTCAGTTTTTAGTTGGTCTTGGGCTTTTGAGTTGTTGGCTTTAAACCTTAGTAGACCTTAGGTACCCGGAGTAGGCTTTTCAGTAAGGCACAAGAAAAAGAGCATCCTTAGGAGCTTCGCCTTTTGAGTTAGTTGCTTGTAATTATACTACGCGCGGGGTAAAGTAATTATACTACTCTCGGGGTAAAGAAAGCCAAGTAGTCTCTTCGGCTTTTGAGTTGTTAGTAGGTTCTTTTGGGCTCTTCTTTTGAGTTGCTTTTTGAGTTGCTTTTGGTAATCCTAGGGTTGCCCCTTTTCAGTTAATAACCACCCTCAGGTGGTAGGCTTTTCAAGTTAACCCTTAGGTAGATTGAAGTTAACCCTGAGGTAGAGAGGCTCTTGAACCAGTAAGTAGGCTCCTGAGTTGTTAAGGGTCCTTTTTGAGTTAGTTGCTGCTTTCTTTTGAGTTGTTAAGGTTTTTTAGTAGCCTATTGTTCCTGCTTTAGGTCCTAGTGCTCCTGCTTTAGTTGCTGTTTATGCTTTTGCTGTTTTTGTTGCTGTTTACTAGTAAAGGATTTAATCCTAGTGTTTTGGTATTTCAGACTCTTGGGTTCCTGAGGGTAGAAGTAAATTTCCTTAGTATCCTAGTGTTCCTGCTTTTGAGTTCTTACTTATTAGACTTATCGGGCACAAGAAAGCATACTGAGGGTCTTCGCCTTTTGGGGGCTTGGGCTTTTGAGTTGCTTTTGATGTTTTTGAGTATCCTACTATTGTAGATGTTTTTGGGTCAAGGTTTTCATCCTAGTGCTTTGGTAAGGTTGCCGCTTTTGAGTAAAGGATTTCATCCTATCCTAGTGTCAAAGAAAGCACCTTCGGCTTTTGAGTTTAGGCGTCTTCCGCTTTTGAAGTTGTTACTGATTAGACTTATAGGGCATATACTTATCGGGCACAAGAAAGCAGCCTCAAGAAAGCAGCCTAGGGTCTTGGGCTGTTGAGTTGATCCTGGGCTTTTGAGTTGTTAATTTCCTGCTTTTTGTTCGTACATACTTTTCGTGTCAAGATACCTGTCTAGTTTATAAGGGTACAGATACTCATATAGGATATAAAGATACTTATCCCCTCAGACTTCCTCATGTCCTGGTGCCGGCTTCCTTATGTCCTCAGACACTTCCTTATGTACTGGTGTTCATACTTCTGTCCTGGTGTTCATATGTCCTCTTGCTCATACTTCTGTCCTCTTGTTCATATGTCCTGGTGACGGTAAGAGGGACCACGAAGGGGCTAAAGGAGTAAAGGTCCATTTATTAGTACAACACGAGGACAGATAGGAAAGGTAACGGTACTCAAAAAAGTAAGGAGGGAATTTACCTAAGGACAAAGTAGGGTCTTGGGTACTAGAGAAAGAGGAACGACTTAGGAGGTTCCGACATAAAGGAACACTTTTGGGGGTAAGGGTTCACGCGATAAGAAAAGACAAGGGAAAATTCAAAACTGGCTTTCCAGTTTCACGACACGGGTAATGTACAAATAGTAGCCGCTGCAAAAAGTAAGGAAAAAGTAAGGATCGAATTTATATAACTGATAAAGTAGGGTACAGCTCAGGGGAAGAAAAGAATTAGAAGGACGACAGCGCGCGCTAAAACTTCCTTTTGAGGTATCCTTGGGGAAAAGTACGTAGACCAATAAGAAAGAAAACCTGTCCCACGCCTTTTGCGCTTACCTGTACTCCGCCTTTGGCGATTACCTGTCCTAAGGCTTTGGGGATTAAATGTACTACGACTTTGGGGATTAAATGTACTATCCTAAAGAGAATTTTGACACGGACCTAGTTGGCCTTGTCCTAGTTGCCCACGGTACTAGTTGGCCTTGCCCTAGTTGCCCACGGTACTAGTTATCCTTGTACAGGTCCGGGTTGTCCTTGGACCTAGTTGGCCTTGTCCCGGCCATAGTTGTCCTTGCCCAGGTACTCTACCCAAGAAAGGGATAGGCAGGTCACGTTCCTAAAGAAAAGTAAGGATAGAATTCCCAGAAGGAAAAAGTAGGGTCTTCGCCTTTTCAGTTGTTAAGGTTGATGCTTTTGAACATTCTAGTGTTCCCGCTTTTTAAGTCAAGTTTTTAATCCTAGTGTTTTCTTGAGGAAAGCACCTTCGCCTTTTGATAGGGACTTCCTATATCTAGAGGAGGGAAGAAAGCATCCTTAGCTCTTCGCCTTTTGAGTATGAGTAAAGGATTTAGCTCTTCGCCTTTTGAGTTGGTTGTAATTATACTTATAGGGTAGGGGTAAAGAAAGCAGCCTAAAGAAAGCATCCTCGGGTCTTCGGCTGTTCAGTTGATCCTTCGGTCGAGGTGATCCTTCGGTCGAGGTGGTACAGATAGAGCAAAGATTTCCTCGCGTTTTGAAACTACCTGCCTCTGACTTCCTCGCTTTTAGCTACCACAATAGAGGTACAATGAATGAAGGGACAAAAATGAAGGGACAAATTTCTCCAACTGACAAAGTAGGCCCCAACGCCAACTCAAAAAAAAATTTCTCCATAAGCAAAAACGCGCTACAACGTCGTTTGGATATCCTGTTGGGTCAACCAAAGTACGTAGACCACTAAGGAAAAGCAAACTTAGCTAAGGAAATTGAACTCCTAGAGTTACAGACGACCAACTTAGGGGTAGGCGACATAGAGGAAGAAACCCTTAGGGGGACTAGAGATAGAGCAACGCCGGAGGGGGGCCTAGACATAGAGGAACACTTTTGGGGGTACTACAGATAGAGCAACGCCGGAGGGGACAAGGGTTACAGTGCTAAGACCAGACACCGCAAAATGAAGGAAATGCAAAACAGGCTTTACAGTTCAGGCTTTAGAGGTTAAGGAAAGGTTTTACCTAAAAATAGGTACACACCGGAAATGCAAAACAGGCTTTCGAACCCACTAAAGGGGTAATGTACAACCAGATAGAATAAACACCGAAGCAGATAGGCAGCTAAAGGTACGAAATTTAAAAAAGTAAGGATAGAATTCACAGAACGACTTAAGTAGGGTCTTCGGTGGTACAGATAGAGGAACCACTTAAGAGGGGTTCCGAGATAGAGCAACACTGACTTGCCCTTAGAGGTTGCACAGGGAATACCCTCCTGGGGGGTAAACCACTAGAAGTCAAATAGGGACCAAAGGACCTAGACCAATAAGAAGGGACAAATTTAGATAACTCAGAAATAGAGGGTACAGCAACAGGAACAAAAAAGAATGCTAAGGCATAGATAAAATCATTCTAAGGCATAGATGGCGCGCCCGAAAACCTCCTTGGGAGCTAGTCTTGGGAAAAGTACATAGACCAATAATCAAAAGCAAACTTAGGGGGTTCGAGTTACAGAACAGAAACTTCGGTAGGCGAGATAGAGGAAAAGAACCCCTTAGGCGGGTCAGGTTTTACGTAAAAAGAGTACACACTCAAAAATGAAGGAAAGAAAAAACGGCCTTTCCAGTTCAGGGGTTACAAGTTACCTAAAGGGGTCATGTAAAAATTATAGACACCGAAAATGCAAAACTGCCTTTACAGTTCAATAAACCTAATATGGACAAATTGGAGCTAATGCAAAGCAAAGAAAACAAAGGACTAAATGCAGGAACAAAAAAACCAGGGTAACAAAACGAATTAAAAGGACCCATACCTATAAGTTCGCGCACCAAAACTTAGTTGGGAGGTAGTCTTGGACCAAAGTACATAGACCAATAAGCAAAAGCAACTTCACTCCGAGAGTTACAGATGAGCAACTTAGGTACTACAGATAGAGAAACCCTTTAGCGGTAGGCGACATAGAGCAAAGACTTAGCCATAAAGGTTCACGGGATAAGAGGAGCTACTACAAATTCAAAACTGGAAACCCAGTTTCCACAGTAATACCCTCCTGGGGGTTAAACCAGAGGTACAACAATAGAGGGTCAAAATATATATAACTGATAAATGGAAGGAACAAAAACAGGGGCAAAAATAATTAAAAGGACTACAGCGCGCGCTAAAACTTACTTGGGAGTTAGTCTTGCACCAATGGACCTAGACCAATAAGAAAAAAGCAACTGACCTGTTCGAGTTACAGAAGAGCAACTTACCCACTAGAGTTATACAGGAAGACCAACTTAGGTACTACAGATAGAGCAACGACTTAGGGAGGCATCATAGATAGAGGAACACTTTTGGGGGACAATAGAGAGATAGAGCAACGCCCTAGGCGACAAGGGTTACAGGTCTAAGACCAGACACAGCAAAAGAAAAAACTGCCTTTCTTTACAGTTTCGCTAAAGGGGTTAATGTACAAAAAAAATAGGAGACACCAGCAAAAGAAATTAAATGGGGTTCGAGTTTCCCTAAAGGGATCATATGTACAAATTCTAGACAAAGCAAAGCAAAAACTGCGGTTACAGTTCAGGCTTTACAGTTCAATAAACGGGTGGTTAAGGACAACCAGCTACTCCAAATTAAAAACGGGCTTTACAGTTCACTAAGGGTTTTACTACCAAATAGGAGCTACTCCAAATTAAATTAAAAACAGCGGTTCGAGTTTAACTAAAGGGTTAGAGTTACAGAAAACAGATCCAAGGCACCCATGAGCGGAGGTAGAGGAACGCCTTAGGCATTCAGGTTTCACATAAAAATTGTACACACCACAAAGCAAAGAAATTAAAAAGGGGCTTGCGAGTTAAGGAAATTAAAAAACAGGCTTGCGAGTTTAAATAACAATAACTAAAGGGGTTGCCTCAGGCAAACCTAGGGAAGCGGAGTCAATCTTCTCAGTGAGAAGCGATATAAGAGTGCAATTTAGGCAAATTTTAGTGAAAGTGCCACTAAGGGAGATCAACTTTTGCAAACTTAGGGACTCTTTCCTTAGGCAAATTCAACTTCAGTGAAAACACCCGTATACGAGATCAACTTTTCTCAACTTCACTCCCTCGTTCCCCCAAGCAGCAGGTATACTTGTATTACTTTCAGCTCGGCTTGCTTTTGTAGTGCAGTAGTGCAGTAGTAGGCATGCTTTGGTGTAAGCCCCCGGGTCGCTCCCTCCTCGCGGGGTCGCTCCCTAGGTCCCCCAAGCCCGAAATGGGTCCGGTTTTGTGCTTAGGGGGCTCTGGGGCCCCCGAGAAGCCCGGGTTTGAGTCCGGTTTTGTTGCTGCTCGGAGGCTAAGTAGTTCTTTGGTCACTGTGTAATCGCGAAGGTCCATCAAGCATTGGCTTTTAAAGTCCAATTTGTTGCTTGAAAAGAAAGTCTTGCGGTTGACTCGGTCGTTCGATCGGCGTTCTTGGCAAGGCAGGCACTGAAAAGTGCCGGCTACTCATGGGTTAAGTCCTCGCTAAAGGTCACATGAGTAATCATAGCCCCGTGTGGACGTATGTAATTCTTCGGCTGCAGAAAGCAGCCTACGGGTGCTACCCGTACAAAAAATAAAAAATTACAAATGAGGAGAAGGAGAAAAAGTAATTTATTTTTATTTCCGGAAGTTGGAGTACATACTTCTATGATCATGATTATACTTCAACACTTGTCGCTTTTTCTGACGTTTTTGAGTTGCCTTTTGTACACTTTTTAGTCGCTGTTTTCTAGAGTAAGCACGTAAGGGAAAAGTAGAAGTAAATTTATATATAAATATAAATTTATACATCAGGGAAAAGATCAGTTGCTAGTAAATTTATACATCAGTTGCTAGTAAATTTATACATCAATGCCTAAAGCACTTGCCGTAGCAGCAATTTAAACCGTACACGTAGCAGCAAGTTAAACCGCAGTTGCCTGCTTTAGTTGCTTAAGTTCCTGTATACGAGTTCAGTATACAGTAATCTTTTGAGTTCAGTAGTTAGTAATACTCCGTTGCTGATGTTGTTCATGCTTACGAGTTCAGTAGATCAGTAGAGTAGTTCAGCAGTAGAGTAGTTAGTAATTGGGTTAAGGTTGATGCTTTTGAGTTCAGTAGTTAATCTGCTGCTTTTGAGTCAAGTTTTTAAGTCAAGGGTTCTCCGGCTTTTGGGTCAAGTAGAGTAGTTGCTTTTGTTGCTGCTAGTGTTGATGTTTTTTAGTAGCCAATTGCTCCTGCTATTGAGTATACACTAGTGTTCCTGCTTTAGTTGCTTTTGCTGCTGTTTATGCTTTTGTTCCTGCTGTTGATGTTTTAGTTGCTGTTTTTGTTGCTGCTTTCGAGTTCAGTAGTTAATCCTAGTGTTTAGGTAAGGTTGCCGCTTTTGAGTTTTTAGTAGGTCTTGGGCTTTTGAGTTGTTAAACATTAGTAGACCTTAGGTACCCCCTTAGGTAGAGTAGGCTTTTGAACCCTTAGGTAGTAGACTCCTTAAACCTTAGTAGACTCCTTAACCCCCTCAGATAGTACGCTTTTGAGTTGTTGGACTTAGTAGACTCTTGAACCAGTAAAAGTAGGCTCTTGAAAACACCCGTAGCCCTTAGGTAGAGTAGTAGGCTTTTGAAGTTGTTAAGGTTCCTGCTTTTAAGTCAAGGTTTTGAGTTGCTTTTTCTTCTGTTTACGAATAAAATAGTTAATCTGATGCTTTTGAGTCAAGTTCTTTAGCTTCGGCTTTTGAGTTGGTTGCTTTTGTTGCTGTTTTAGTTGCTTTAGTTGTTCCTGTTTACGAGTCAAGTACTGTTGCTGCTTTTAATCCTGCTTTTGGGCTCCCAGGCTTTTGAGTTCCTGGTGCTGATGTTTTAGTAGTATCAGATTTTAATGCTTTTGTTCCTACTTTAGTTCCTGATGTTTTAGTAGTATCGGATTTTAATGCTTTTGTTCCTACTTTAGTTCCTGATGTTTTTGGTCCTGATGTTGCTGCTAGTGTTCCTGAAGTTGTTCCTGATGTTGCTGTTTTTGGGTAAATGAAAGTCCTTAATAGAAATTTACAAGTCAATTTCTACAGCAAGGCCTAAAGCACTTCCGTCGGGTACTACTCAGGAGCAAGAGGATTCGGTGGACGAAGACCAACAGAAGACTCTTTAACACCCGTACCCGTAGTAGGCCTTTTGAGTTGTTAGCGCTTTCCAGTAAAGTAGGCTTTTTAGTATACTAGTATTGCTGCTAGTGTTGCTAGTGCTCCCGCTTTTGAGTTGCTTTTTTTTAAGTCAAGGTTTTAATCCTAGGGTTGCCGCTTTTAGGGTTGCCCCTTTTGAGTATAGGATTGGCACAGCTTTAGTACACGCTTTTGAGTATAGGATTGGCACAGCTTTAGTACACGCTTTTGAGTAAAGGATTGGCGCAGCTGTTGCTCCTGCTTTTGAGTTCAGTAGGTAGTATAGGTAGTAATAGTCTTGGGCTAAGGTTGCCCCTTTTGAGTATAGGATTGGCGCTGCTAGTGTTGCTTTAGTTGCGACTTTAGTTCCTACTGTTGCTTATACATTGGTGCTACTTTAGGTGCTCCTACTACTGCTGCTAGTGTTAACACTGTTGCTGCTCCTTTAGTTGCTCCTTTAGGTGTTCCTTTAGGTGTTCCTATTGGGGCTCCTTTAGGTGCTCCTACTGTTGCTGCCTTTGAGTCTAGTGTTGCTGACGAGTAAAGGAGTTCATACTTAGGAGGCTACTGAGGAGGACACAAGCCCAAAATCAAAGGAGAGAAATAGCCCCAAAGGCCCTACTTACTATAATTAAGTTCTAATCCGCCTGTATATAATATAAGTACCTCT
>JBBMKF010000067.1:710465-726148 GCA_037834155.1 Curcuma caesia | reverse complement strand
CATAAGAAGAGGTACATCCTCAGGGTGCGGGATTACGACACCTATTTCGTTAGCATTTTGGCAGGTTCCGAGCATAATGTCAGGGTACAAATCTTTGCTTTTATCCAAAAAAAAGGGTAGATCCACCTTCTCTTCAGCATGCCATAAAAAAAAGACTCGCTCGATCTATTCTTTCTGAGAATTGAATTTTCTTTAAGGAATACCAAAATACGGATAGCAGTCAATTTCAATGAAAGTGCCGCTATACGAGAATGAATTTGATCAATTCGGTTGTCGACTTACTTAGGGAAATAGCATTTCATTGAAAGTGCCGCTATATGAGCATGAATTTGATCAATTCGGTTGTCCCGCCTATCGGCTCACCTATAGTAATAGCCTTAGGGAAATTGCGTTTCAATGGTTTTTTCCGCTATACGAGAATGACTTTTCCAAATGACGTTGCCGATTTACTAATGGAAATTCGGTTTAGGCTCAAAAGAATTTATACCCGTACCCGTTTCTGACTTTTTCTATCGCGCACTCAACCACTGCAATCGACTGACCTCAAATGCCTACTAAAGGAATGAAATGAGCTATCCATCCTCTTTTCGTATCTAGCTATCCTTCGTATCTAGTTCGCAAACCCTTTGAAGCGGAATTCATTCAACTCAACTCATCAACTGAATTCAGCTCTGCTTTCATTCAAATACCTCTCCTCTACCTGTGGTACCCCCTATCTCTAATACTAAATAAAGTAGAGAAATTAGGTACTCCAAAAGGCGCAAAAGTAGAATCCTCTGGTGCAAAAGTAGAATCCGGGGCTGCAGTAGCTAAAGTAGAAGACTCGGGTGAGGCATCCTCAGTAGTTCCTAAAGGAGACCCACGGGGCGGTAGGGATTCAAAAGGTAGGGATTCAAAAGTAGATCCATTAGGGGGTGTTGAACCTCGCACTTAAGAATCCTATGTTGCTTTCAAAGTAAGTAGTTCCTAAACTAGAATCCTCTGCTGATGCAAAAGTTGGGGCTAAAGTAGATCCCGCAGTTGGGGCTAAAGTAGAATCATCCGTTCCTTGAAAAACAGCCAGGGCTACCGCTCTTGAGTCCACTACTAGTGTTCCTGTTAGTGAGTCCACTGTAGCTGCTGCTGGTGCTGCTGCTGGTGCTGCTGTTGAGTTAACCCGTAAGTACGCTTTTGAAGTTGTTGGCTTAATTTACTTTTATATTAGGCCAAAGAGTAGTTTAGGGACACGCGCCCAATGGATACCCCTCACCAAGCCACCTAAACCCCCCGGGCAAGGGGGATATGAGAGAGGGTAGCACCCATATGAGACCGAGGAGGGAACTTAAACTACTAGGGCTCTTAAACTACTAGGGCTTTCACTACCAGGGCTCTTAAGCAAAAGGAGAGAAATTAGGTGCTTGAAAAGCTTCGTACTGCTCTCCTACTCTTGCTTTCGCAGTTGATAGGGCTGCTGCTGGGGCAGGGGCTTGTGGGGCTCCGCTCTGTACTAGTTGTTGTTGTTGCTGCTGTTAGAGTTACTGGTACTAAACTAGGGCTGCCTTTCCTTTAGAAGTGACTTCGCGAAATAGTTGCTTTGGAGATGGCACTTCGGGATCTTCAGAATCAGGTGGCGCGGGGGCAGCTTTAGTACCTGATGCTTCTGATCCTTACTAGTACTGCAGCTTTTGATGCAGATGCTACGGGTGCTGTAGTTCCTGCTGTTGCAGTAGTTCCTGCTGTTGCAGTAGTTCCTAAAGGAGAAGAATCAGGTGGCGCTGGGGCAGTTCCTCCGAAAGGAGAAGAATCAGGTGCTGCAAAAGTTGTTCCTGTTGTTCCTAAATCCTCTACTGATGCAAAAGTTGTTCCTAAAGGAGACTCAGCTGTTGATGCATCTGCTGATGCTAAAGTAGTTCCTGATGCAAAAGTTGTTCCTAAAGGAGATCCTGCTTTTGGGGCTAAAGTAGAAGACTCTCCTCGGGATGGGCCAGGTGTTACTAAAGGGGCTGGGCCAGGTGTTCCTCAAGTAGAATCCTCTACTGACGCAAAAGTAGTTCCTAAATCCTCTGGTGCTGAAAAAGTCGCTAAATTAGTTTCACTTGGATAGAGCGAAGTCGAAGAGAAAAGAAGCAATGGCTCCCTACTTTAAAACTTATATAGCCCAACTTATAATATAAAATTCGGCCGGACTACCTCCATACAAGAAAGGGCATGAGGAGAGCTCGAGCAGCTTTATGAATAATGGCCCACGCGAGAGCTGGTACTTTGATAATGAAATATTCTCTGAGCCCTAAAGAAAGATAAATGTTCCCTAAAATCAAGTAAGTTCCTTTACTATTGCACGGGTCGAATACCATCAATAAGAAGTTCCTTAGCTAAGCTAGGTGAATCAACTTAGCCTGGCATCAATAAGAAGTTCCCTAGGCCTGGCATCAATAAGAGAAGTTCCCTAGAAAGAATCCGTTCCCGCAAAAGTAGAATCATATGTTCCAGTAGATAAAGGAGAAGAATCCAGGGATGCTTCAACAGTAGATAAAAAAGTAGAGAATCCATTAGGGAAAGGTGCTCCGGAGCTACTAATGCTTCGGGGGCTTCAAAAGTTGCTACTACTGGAGCTACTAATGCTTCAGAATCCATTAGGGCTGCAAAAGGTGGGGACAAAGTAGAATCACTTGCTCCTTTAAAAGTAGATAAAGGAGACTCAGTTGGGGCTGTTGAACTTCTCACTACTTCAGAATCTTATGCTCCTTGAAAAGTTTTTCCTAAAAATGGACCGTTACCCCCTCTTCCTCCACTCGGGGGAGTATTAGCAGCTTTAGCAGCAGGTAGTACATTTGACCTTGAATAAAACTCGAAAGTCAGTTTTGAATTTAGAGTAGCTCCAAGAAGTTGTACATTTTACCTTGAATAAAACTCGAAACGCTGTTTTGGAAATTTCGCCTAAAATAAATCGGATTAGTCGTAAATAGCCCCTTTGGCTATTTATCTCCTCTGCGTAGCAGAGGTACTTATATTATAGTAAGGCGGATTAGTCTACGCCAAAGGGGCTATTTATCTCCTTCCGCAAGTTGCGCTTTTTACCTTTAGTTAAACTCTAAAGCCTCAGGTGAGAGCTCTAAAGGCAAGAGCCCCCCTGTCAACTCCACTATCAACTGCAGCAGCAGGAGCAACTATAGTAGTAGAATCACTTACGGATAGGGCAGCTCCTAGTAGTGATAGGTCCGCGCCTGGTAGAGGTGGGGCTTTAAAAGTTGCGGCTGGGGCAGTTGAGGCTGTTGAGGCTGGGGCAGGTCCTTCTGCTGAGGCTGGTGCAGTTGCTTCCTTAGTTGCTAAAGTCGATCCTGCTTTTAAGCCGAGGCATAGGGATGCTGTTCGCTTTTGAGCTGGCAATAGAGCAGGCACTGTTGATACTGTTACTGAGTACAGTAGGGATTCAGACTCAGGTACTGCCCTTGGAAGAGCTGGTCGCTTTTGAGCTGGAAATAGAGCAGGCACCTCAGACTCAGGTAAAACTGCCCTTGGAAGAATAGTAGCGCTGCCTGGGGAGTTACTTAGGGATAGGCCCTTTGGAGCTGGCACTTCGGGCTTCACTTCAAAAGGAGATCTTGAAAAGGCTGTTGAACCTCTCACTTCAGAATCCTCTGTTGACGCAAAAGTTGTTCCTACTGTAGAATCCTCTGGGGCTGTAGAATCCTCCGGGGCTGCGAAACACTTACACCATCGTCATTAGACTTAAAACTGACATCATTACACTTCGCAACAAATACACATTGGGGGCTATTTTACTTACTACTACTGAAGCTAGTGCATCCCCTCTAGTTGTTGCTTCTGCAACTGCTCCGTACCTTCCTACTCCCGCTAAGGACAGGGCTCCTCACCTTCCTACTGCTGCTACTCAGGCTATTGCCGCTACTGGGGCTGATGTTAGCAAGTAAAGGAGGGCTTCTACTCCTAGTGGGGCAGTTGACATTCCGAGTGGTGCTCCTCTAGTTGGTGCTAGGAGGGATGCTACTCTTCCGAGTGAGTATAGGAGAGGGCTACCGCAGGGGCTACTAGTGGGGCTGCAAAAGTAGAATCAGCCGCTACAGTAGATAAAGGAGAAGAATCCAGGGCGCCAAAAGCAGAGAAAGTAGGGGCTCCAAAAGTTGGTACGTAGCTACTAAGGCTTCGGGGGATGCAAAAGGTGTTCCTAAAGTATATAATGCTTCCGCTGGTTCCGGTAGGGATGCTTTTGAACCTCGCACGTCAGAAGAATAAGGAAAGCCCTACCTTTATCTCCTTTAGCCCCAACTTTTAAAGCAACAGATGCATCTGTAGCCCCTGCTTCTTCTGCCGCCCCAGATTCTTCTACATCTACTGTAACGTATTCTTCTACTTTTTTAGCCCCGAATTTCTCTATTTTTGCCGTAGCTAATTTAGCAACAAATGCAGGAACAAATGGATCTACTTTTCAAGCCCCTACTTGATATACTTTAGGAACAACTTTTGCGGAATTTATATTTAGTCGTAAATAGCCCCAAAGGCTATTTATATGCCTCTGCGTAGCAGAGGTACTTATCTTATATTATATACAGTTAGTCTACGCCAAAGGGGCTATTTATCTCCTTTTGTAGCCCCTACTTGATATACTTTAGGAGCCCTACCGCCCCGTGGGTCTCCTTTATCTACTGGAACAGATTCTTCTACTTTATCATCTACTGTAACAGCTTCTTCTCCTTTATCTACTGGAGCGTATGACTCTACTTCTGCAGTACCGACTTTCTCTACTTTAGCCCCAGCCGTACCTTTTGCAGCCCCAAAGGGTTCTACTACTTTAGGAGGACCTTTTGCGTCACCTACTTTATCTACTTTAGCGGGAACAAATGGTTGAGGTAGGCAACTTGGGTTTAAAAGAGGAGAGTTGCGAGGCCCGGAAAGGGGTAAGTATTTGAGGGTTTCGATTGCTAGATTTGACTTAAGGGTTGAGGTATGATTCTCCTTTATCCCCATTGGAAGCCTCTACTGAGTCTCCTAATTGAACGACTTCTAAATTCCAGCCCCAACTGAGTCTACTACTTTAGGAGCAGCCCTACCTGAATCTTCTACTTTAGCCGTAGCATCCTCTTTAGCGACTTTTGCCTCACTAGAGGATTTATCTTGATCTACTTTATCTGCCCTACCAGAGGATTATCCTTTAGCTACTTCTTTAGCAGCCGCGCCAAAGGGTTCTCCTTTAGCTACAGCTACTGCATCCCCTAATGGATCTACTTGGGAAGCCCCTACTTTCCCTCTACTTTTCAAGCCCCGGGAATGGAGCTACTTTTGAAGCAGTACCAGTATCAGCATCCCTTGCTACTTTAGCATCAGGAACAACTTTAGCCCTACCTGCGTCTTCTCCTTTAGGAACTACTGCAACTTACTTTATTTGGGGGCGCCAGAAGAGTATTCTTCTACAGTAGGAAGAACTGCCCCCGGGCCAGAAGAGTATTCTTCTACAGTGGGAACTGCCTCAGGGCCAACAGAGTATTCTTCTACAGCAGGAACTTCCTCAACGACTTTATCTACTTTTGAATCCCTACCCGAGGCTTCTCCTTTAGGAACAACTTTTGCCTTACCGGAAGCTACTTCCAAAAGAGCAACTGACTGCGTAGCCCTACCCGAAGTGCCAGCTCTCTCCAAAGCCTTTATTACTAAAGCCGGATCAACAGCCTCAACATCAACTTCAAAAGCCCCGATTCTACTCCTTTAGGATGGGAACTCCTTTTTCAGCCCCGAATGGATCTACTTTTTAGGAGCGGCTTTTTTTTAGCAGCGGATTTCTCTACTTTTGCTCCCTTACCTAGTTAAACGCATCTGATTCTGATTCTACTTTTGCCGTAGCTAAAGTCTCTCCTTTTGCGGGCCAAATTATATAAACTTTCTCTACTTTTGCCACTTTTTTAGGAGCAAATTTCTCTATTGGCTGCGAATTTCTCTCCTTTTGCAGGAGCAAATTCTTCTACTTTTGGTACTTTTTCAACATGAAAAAAGTGCTCGAAATGAGAAGTATACAATGATCATTGAAGTATTACTCCCTTTGCGGAAGAAAATGACTCCTTCGCCTTTTTCAAAGTTCGAAGTGCGTCATTTTTTTGTACGGTTAGCGTTATTATAGTATGGCGCTATGGATATTCTGTAGCGGAAGTGTGTACTACGTCCACGGGGCAATGATTGCTTAAGTGCCTTAAGCTGAGGCGTACCTCTTAAGTAGCTACGAGAGTGGCCATGCCATACAAAGCGACCGAACGACCGAGTCAACCGCAATACACCCTTCACGCACTGGACATCCATTCTGGACATCCATTGCAGTGAAGGCCTTTCGAGCGTATGACATATGGCCAAAGAATACTACCTCCAAGCAGGCAGCTGGGCACCGCAAAAGTGCTAAGCGCCCTTTTTTGGGGGGGACAGCGAGCGACCCTTAGGGAGCGAGCAGGGGGCTTATACCTACCTTACCGGACTACCTTATACGCCTACGACGTAACGGAGCCCTGGGCCTAGGGAGTAGTATACGACCAGAGCTATGCAGCCTATGGGGGAGTAGCACGACCCGCCTTTCGGGAACGAGGGAGTGGAGGGAAGCTGGCCCCCGATTCGCGCGCGTGCGCACGCTTAGCTTGTTACAGTTAAATAATTTTTATTAAGTAAACCACGTCACTATCGCCAATGTATATTAATGGGCCTCGTTTTTTTCTTTTTCCTCGGCTTAGCCTCGGCTGACGAGTCTTATCCTCGGCTCTGACTAGTCTTATGTGTGGCGAATGCCAATTTTAATGGAAGGAGATAAATTGCCCCAAGAAGATAAATAGCCCCTTTGGCGTAGACTAACTGTATATAATATAAGATAAGTACCTCTGCTACGCAGAGGCATATAAATAGCCAAAGGGGCTATTTACGACTAAGTAGACTAATCCGCCTGTATATAATATAAGATAAGTACCTCTGCTATGCAGAGGCAGAGAAATAGCCTTTGGGGCTATTTACGACTAATCCGAGGTCGCAAATTTTATTTGATAAAATCAATTTTAAAGCGATCAACTTTTCTGAAGGCTAGGGTTAAATGTCGCTTTGCCTTAAAAGTGAAAAGAAAATTTGAACTTTTGGAAAGTTCATTTCAGTGCCCTAAAATCAATAATACCGCAAAATAAAAATTCTATTTTATGATTTTAATCATTTTTTTTCCAATTAATAGAGATCAACTTTCGTTGAACTTCCGTCCCAAAAGTTAAATTCTTTGAACTTTGAAAGCTTAGGTGAAATCCTATTTAGGCTCCCAATACGTTGTTTTCGCCTCCATTTTAGTAATTTCTTCCTCTTGTGCCTGTTGCTTATTCAACTGCAAAACTTTCCTTTGTAGTGTGCCTCTTCTCTCCCTTCTTTAAGTAAGTATTTCCCTCCCTGTGTTTGCCTAAGGTAGAACCTCTCTCTACTTAAATTAAACTCGAAACCCCTAAGTAGCTCTTCTCTGTCCCTCTACCCGGTCAGTAGCTTTTCTTGTCCCCCCTCCTTTACTTACTTTTTGTGCCACTACTCTAGCTGTAGCTCTAGCTCTAGCTCCTCTAGCTCTGTCCTATGTTTTTTTCTGTCGTTCCCTAGTCCTTTTCATTCTGCTTTTTCCTGTGGCTCTGGTTCCTGCTTTCTTTTTTGGTTCTAGGGCTGATACTACTGTGCCTATTGAGACTACTCTTGCTGCTGAGGAAAGGAGTCAGGCTGGGGCAGTTGCTGCTGAGGAAAGGAGTCAGGCTGGGGCAGTGACGGGGGCGACTCTTCCGAGGGCTGCGGCGACTAGGGCTGCTACTGTTCCTACTGTTGAGGCTTGCGAGTACACTGGAGCTACTCTTAGATAGAGGGACGAGTCTTACGGTTAGAGGCGACTTTGGAGTAAGCACCTTCGACTTTGGAGTTGATCCGAGGGGATGCCCCTTTGCTAATAAAGTAGTAGATCAAGAGGCTGCTACTGGTACTGCTGCTGATAATGGTACGGCTAAAGAAGTAGAGGAAAGCCGTTCCTACAAAAGTAGAATCAGTAGGGGCTGCTGCTAAAGGCGCTAAAGGAGAAGAAGCAGCCGCTACAAAAATCCATTTGCTACTGAAAAAGTAGATGATCAAGTAGGGGCTTCCAAAGTAGATAAATCAGTTCCCACTCCAGTAGACCCATTCGCAGATGCAAAAGGCACAAAAGTAAAGGAAGCCACTGGTACTCCTAAAGTAGAATAATCCTCTGGGGCAGCTACGGGTACTCCTAAAGTAGAATAATCCTCCGGGGATGCTACTAAAGTAGATCAAGTAGAAGATTCCTATAGGGCAGCTAAAGTTGCTAAAGGAGAAGAGAATCCGGTCGGGGCAGCTAAAGTTGCTAAAGAGAAATCTTCTGCTGCTTGAAAAGTAGAGGAAAGTAGGGGATTCAAAAGTAGAAGCAGCTGCTGCTTCAAAAGTAGCTCAATCAGGTGCTACAAGAGAAAGTAGTTCCTAAAGGATACTCCGTTGGGGATGCAGTAGCTAAAGTAGAAGCCTTTGGCGAGGCTGCTAAAAGAGAGAAATCCTCGGGTAGGGCAGATAAAGGAGAAGACTCAGGTAGGGCAGATAAAGGAGAATCCTCTGGTGCTGAATCCTCTGGTGCTGAATCCTCTGGTGCTGAAAGAGTAGAGAAAGTAGGGGATTCAAAAGTAGGCGCTCAATTAGGGGCTGCTAAAGGCGCAAAAAAAAGGAGAGAAATCCGTTCCTACAGAGAAATTAGTTGAGGCAAAAGTTGCTCCCACTGTAGAAAGACTCCGGTGGGGGGATGGTACAGTAGTTCCTTTGGTGATGCTAAAGGAGTTCCTGATGCTAAAGGAGTTCCTGATGCTAAAGTAGTGACTACTGTATCAGACTCCTCTGGGGCGGGGGCAGTAGTTCCTACTGTAGAAGACTATAGTGGCCCTGGGGCAGTAGCTTCCTTAGTTGCTAAAGACGATCCTGCTTTTCCTAGGGATGCTGAGTTCAAGTAGTTAGGTTACCTTTATCTCGCTACCTTAGAAAGTAGCCCCATGCCTGCACTACCCTTGCATTTGGTTCACTTGCATTTGGTTCACTTTCATTTGGTTCACTACCCTTGGATCTGTTCGATCCTGTTGTTTGAGATCTATACGTTCCAGCTGTCCTTTATCTAGATACGTTCCAGCTGTAGCTGTCCTTTAGATCTATTCTCCTTGCATTTGGTCTACCTTTCGATCGAGACCTTATGCTCCCTTACTCCTTTGCCTTCCTTACTCCTTTGGAGTCGTTCACCACCTGCCGTGGGAACAGTAGCATCAGCCACAATAGTGGCAACTCTAACAGCAGCCACAAGAGTAGATTACTCAATAGCAGTAACACTAGGAACTAAAGAAAGTAGAAGCAACTAAAGGTAAGACTTTGAAGGGAAACAGGAGGGAGGCTCTGGCAGATTAGAGATAACTGAAGAAGAGATAGAAGGCACTGCTAGAGATAGAGGAACGCCTTTTCAGGTTCACAGATACAGGAAGAAAGCAACCCTTCACCAGGTACCAGAGATACAGGAAAGCAACCAACCCTGTTACAGGTAGGACAGATACAGGAAAGCAACCAACCCTGTTACAGGTAGGACAGATACAGGAAAGAAAGGGGTACGGGTTACAGTACAAGTTGGAGCTAAGGGAAATGAAAAACACAATCAGTAGAGACTTAACACTTAGTTACCTTTGGTGCTCCTTTAGAAGTAGAAGATTCAGACTAAGGGACTACATACAAGGAAGCCAAATGTTGATGCTTCTTAGTAAGAAAAAGTCAGTATGTTGCTGAAGGGGATACTTTAGAGTCCGACACGGCTACTACTCTTAGAGTGAATAGAGGTGTAGATTCAACAGTTACGAGTCTTGCGACCGGTGGAGAGTAAAGGGGGGACGCTTACTAGTACAGTGTTACTTTAAGGGGATACTGCAAAGTGTTACTTAAAGGGGATACTGAGTGTTGCTTTAGATGGTGCTACTGTTGGCGAGGACAGTAGGGCTGCGGGTGAAGCTAGTGAGGAAAGGAGTTCCGACTTAGGAGGCTTAGGAAGAGGGATAAAGAAAAGCATTCCTTAGGGGAGAGACTCTTACTTAAGGTATAGACTCTTGAGGAAGCACCTTAGACTTGAGAGTGGCACTCAAGGTAATACAGTACAAAACCCGAGACTAAAGACGAGGGAGACTAAGCTCTAAGAGCTAAGGAGTATTCCTATAGAGGACAAAAGCCCTGCTTTGGATAGGAAATCCTTCGCTACGCTTACCACTTAGTTAAAGAGTTGCTCGCAACTCTTATGCGAGCAATGTAATCAGGAGTCACCAATTCAGGTAATGAACACATACTTATATCAGAATCATTAGACCTATCACTTGCAAAATCATTAGACCCAACACTTGCAGAATCATTAGACCTATCACTTGAAGCTGTTTTAGTAGAGCTGCCCTTGAAGCTTTTTAGTTACTTTGTAGTTCCTTCTGTTGTTGCTCTTGAGTAAAGAAAGGATGTTACTACTACTACTACTTAAGGTGCTGCTATTGAGTAGAAGACTACTGGTCCTGCTGGTACGGCTCTTACTGAGGCTATTGGAGTTACTGCTATGGGAGTTACCATTGGAGAGTTCCTACTATTGAGTAGAAGACTGGTGCCACCTTAGTAACGTCTGTTGATACTAGTGAGGAAAGGAGGGATGCTAGGGATGCTGTTAGTAAGGCTATTGACGCTGCTCTTGCTGAGGACAGGAGGGATGCTCCTCGAGTTGCTGCTTTTGAGCGGGCACCTCGGGCTCCACGTTGTTGACGCTTCCTTGGTTAGAGTGTTACGGCTGCTGGTACTGCTTTAGAGCTAGCACTTAGGGCTACTAGAGTACAATGACAACATGTACAAAGAGGAAAGACTCAGGAGAGGGCGAGCACAGCAAAGGATAAGTCACCAATTACAGAAATGAACAAAGACTTCTATCATCATCATTATACTTCTCACTTTACATTTGGTGCTCCTTTAGTTCCGGCTTTAGTTCCTTTAGTTCCGGCTGTTGATGCCGCTGTTGGTGCTGCTATTGGGGCGGCTTTCGAGTCACAGCAGAAGAGTTAGACCTATCAACAAAAGAAACAGCAAAAGAAGCACTTTGAGGCGCTCAAAAGGAAGATTTAAAAGGAGGGGAGACTGAAGATACGGGAAAAAAGTAGAAGCCCTTGGTGAGGCAAAAGTAGTTCCTAAAGAAGAATCCGGAGGAGATGCAAAAGGAGTTCCTCCTAAAGTAGCTTCCTCGGGGGCTGCTAAAGTAGCTTCCTAAGGGGCTTCAAAAGTAGAGGAAAGTAGACTCCCCTTTGGTAGGGCTTCAAAAGTAGCTCAATTAGCTGCTCCTTGAAAAGGAGAGGAAAGTAGTTCCTATTCTAAAGTAGATAAATCCTATGGGGCAGCTACTGGTACGGCTAAAGGAGAATCTTCCTCTAGGGCAGCTACTGGTACGGATAAAGGAGAAGATTCCGTTACTACAAAAGGAGAGAAAGGGGAAGATTCCTTTACTACAAAAGGAGAAGCCTTTGGGATACAAAAGTTGGGGATGCAAAAGGTGGGGCTAAAGTAGTTCCCTTTGGTAGGGCTTACAAAGTTGGGGCTAAAGTAGTTCCCTTTGGTAGGGCTGAAGCTACAAAAGTAGAGGAAAGTAGGCTATCCAGTGAAAGCTACAGATGCCAAGGATGTTGAAAACAAATGCTCAAGTCAAACATACTCAACAAAACCGCATATTCAGCACTAGAACCAACTCAACAGAAGGTGAAAACCCATACTTTAAAGTCAAACAACAAACCCAACCAATACATTCTACAGGAACAGTAAGCCAGGGTCTAATTTCTTAGACCTAATTGAAGAGCTAAACCACTCCAACGCTAGCTGTTGCATTAGCTTTAGACTATGCATTTACAGATTCCATAGACACAGATGCCTAAGAAGCACTATTACTTCCTGCATTTGGAGTAGCAGGGGCATCCGAACTCTTTACAGAAGCTCTTGACTCAAAACCAGACCCAGGTAAAACCCCCACTTCATCGATTGAATCCTATGCTGCCTCAGCTGCACTTTCAGAAGTTGACTCCTCAGCTGCACTCTCAGAAGGAAAATACTAAGCTGCCAAAGGGGCCCCTTCAGAAGTCAAATACTATGCTGACCTTTCCTCAGCCAAAACTCAAAACCCCTTCCTCGATTTAATCCTCAGCTGAACTTTCCTAAGGTGCCACTTCCTATGCAGCTATTCATTCCTCAGGTGCCTCCATCGATTCACTCCTCAGGTGCTACTTCAGCTAAAACTGCAACTTCAACTTAAACTAGAAACTGCCACAGCTAAAAACTAAGGAGAAGCCACAGCTCCTACTTCAGGTGAAACCTACTTCTTAGAGGAAGCGCCCCAACTAGAAACTCCTATAAAGGAAGCCCAAGCTAAAAACTCCCTTTTAAAGTAGAGTACCCAGCTCGAAAACCCTTAAAATCAGATGACCCACTTTTAGGATGCCCTGGCTGAAGCTGAAGCTCAATCAGATGCCATGTCTTAAGCAAAAGAGGAAGCGACTTAATTTGACTTTATATAGGCGGATGCGACCTTACTTTGACTTTATATTGGGCCTTTTAGGATTCATAAGCACTTAAATAAGCCATTTCTGATGAATCAACTCAAACAACTGATACATCTGCCCGAGACCTAAACTCATACGCCCTTGGCTGCTTTGAAGACGTAGGCTCAACCAACCTCATCCGCACTTTTCTGGCAGCTATTTTAAAACCTCAGCTGCCTCAGCTGCCCCTTCAGAAGTTCAATCCTAAGCTGACCTTTCCTAAGGTGCCCTTTCAGAAGTAAATAAATCCTAAGCGGCCCTTTCAGAAGGAAAATACTCAGCGGCCCTTTACTCAGGTGCCCTTGCAGAAGGAAAATACTCAGCCACAACTCAAAAACCAAGGGAAGCTACAGCCACAACTCAAAACCCCTTCTTAGATTGCCTTCTCAGGTGAGACCTTTCCTCAGGTGCAACTTTGTATGCAGCCACTGCAGCTACTTAAACCCTAAAGCAGACCTACTTTGTAGCTTTAAACCCCATGGGATGCCACAGCGGAAGGTGCAACTACTCTCCTTGCCTTCGTCTGCTGCCAGTGAACCTACAGCTCAAACCCAAACCCCATACGTGCCCTTCGGGTACTTATCTACAGGAAGACCCAAACCCTAAAGAGTCAAATACTGAAATCACATATCTATATCCTGCAATCCCCTATACAGAGGAATACCAAAATTCAATCTGAAAGAGAAGGAAATCCATCAATCGACATGCCAGCATCCTCAAATAGAGAATAGGCAATCTCAAACCCTAAGAAGCTTAATTCAGCTATCAATCGACAACCCTTTGAAGCTTAACCAGAGGGTAAGACTAGTAGGTTACCCAGAAGCGAGGTTACGAAGGGGCGAAGAGCTGAGCTGATAGGCTCAGGGGAAATAAGAAATAGAAATAGAATAGAAGGTTAAATAAGAATCAACTAAACTCGAAATGCATAACTGCCCATACTGCCCGAAACTCGAAAGGCCTAACTGACTATCCGGCCCGAAACTCGAAAGGCCTAACTGACTATCCGGCCCCTCTTTCCAAGGCAATTCAATCTAAGTTTATTCCCTATACAGCTACCCAAGGTAAGGAAAAATCAATTCAATCTCAATGGACGACTGCCCACACTAAGGAAATCCATCATTCGAACTAGGGAAATCCATCATTCGAACTGGCTGGCCTATCGACTCTTTTCCACTCTTACACTCCTCAATCCGCAATCCCATCTACTGGAACTCACAAAACCCTAAAGTAAACGAAGCCCAATCGAAAAGCAGCTATCCTGCAATCGACAACTATACTCACGAGGTTACTCCCCTCAACTCCTAAGAGCTATGGAATTATGCTATCTCTACTCCCCTTACTACCGTAAAGAAAGGAGGGAACTTACTTAAATAGTAACGTCAAACACTTAACACGGCACTCTTTGCAAACACCTGTAGAAGTCAATTGAAGGGTTACTCTACTCCGAAGGGTTACTCCACTCCTAAGTAAAGGCCTCTCTTCTCTCCTCTGCGAGGTCAGGATGGTATCTACTCCAACCCTATAGAAATAGGGGCAATTCAATCTACTACAACCCTATTTCCATAGGCAATGCAATCTAAGTGAATGCCCTCCACAACTCAAGGAAAGGAAAGGAAGGGAAGGAACTGACTTTAAAGGAACTGACTTTAATACGAAATTCAAGCAGCTAAATTATGTTGTGTCCTTACCCGCCCTAATATAGTAATTTGTCCCTATACTCAACTCGAAAGGCCCAACCTGCAAGCCGCAATCCGAGGGTATTTGATTGACTATAATCCCTAGCACAACCCCAATCCTAAGGTTGAAATTCTTATGTTTATTAAAAGAAGCTAGTTCAGCCACAGGTGCAACTGAAACTTTAAAAGAAGCTAGTTCAGCCACAGGTGCAACTGAAACTGAAACTGAAACCCCAACTCAAAACTCAGGA
Source organism: Curcuma caesia (assembly GCA_037834155.1). Lineage (NCBI taxonomy): Eukaryota > Viridiplantae > Streptophyta > Magnoliopsida > Zingiberales > Zingiberaceae > Curcuma > Curcuma caesia. The sequence goes on along the minus strand of JBBMKF010000067.1, from coordinate 711,616 downwards.
GAAGCACAAGCTACAGCCACAACTAAAAACCCCTAGGAAGCACAAGCTACAGCCACAACTAAAAACCCCAGGGAAGCCAAAGCAAAAAGTTAATAAACTTAAGCAACCCTCTTTCAAGCCCCTGTGCCAGTTCAAACACACTTCTTTGAAGATGCAACTGATCCAACTGACCCTGCTCAAGGCGCTACTTCAGCCCCAACTTAGGTTCCCTTATTCAAAACGTAGAAAGACCCTTTCGTTCCTATGCAGCCATTGACTCCTCAGGGGACCTTTCCTTACTCCTTTACAGTCGTTATGTCCTTGAGTTTGATCGATACGAGGCATCTGTCGCTTACTTTCTTCAGTACCCTTACTACTGACCTCCACTGTAATGGACTCTATCTACTGAATTCTAGTTCATTCTTCTATCGTAACTTAATTCCCTTAACTACTCTACTGCTCTCCTCTACTCTTTGAACTACTCCACTGGTTCAACCCTTTCACTCCTTTGGTTGGATCTGTCGATTTAAGTACCCGAGCCCTATGCCTGCACTACCCTTGAATTGGGTTCCCTTTCTTTAGATCTAAACCTTGCTTGCATCTTTCCTGTTGTTGGTTTTCGATTTACTTGCCTCTACCTTGCATTTGGTTCGAAGTCAGTACACCAGCCCGAGGGAGTCATACAGAAAAGCAAGAGAGGAAAGACTAAAAGCATCATCATTAGACTTCTCACTTGAATCAATTTTAGTAGCTCTTCTCACTTGAATCACTTGTAGTAGCTTTTGTTGTTTCTGGAGCTAAAGTTGCTGCTTTAGAGTACAGTCTAGCTACTCCTCTTGCTACTGGTGCTCTTTATACTGTTAATAGGGTGGCTCCTACTCTGGCTACTGATACGGCTGGTGATACGGCTCTTACTACTCTGGCTACTGATACGGCTGGTGAGAGGGCTCTTCCTACTCTTGGAGTTGCTTTTCCTAGGGATACTGGAGCTACTGGTGCTACTAGAGTGCCGAGGGAGGCTGCTTTTGAAGTTCATAGGGGAGTTCCCATAGGAGTTCCTACTGGTATGGCTCTTGAGTAAAGGATTAAATCCTAAGTGGGCTACGGAGTAGGACACAAGCCCAAAATCAAAGGAGATAAATAGCCCCAAAGGCCCTACTTACTATAATTAA
>JBBMKF010000067.1:655334-672888 GCA_037834155.1 Curcuma caesia | reverse complement strand
TTCCCCAAAACCCCAACCAAAATCATAGTCGGATCAAGATCTAGGGTTTCTCGAATGAAACACGCACGATTTCCAATTGAAGTAACGTAGGAATATGCGGAGAAGGAATCTTACCAGGTAGTGAAGATCTTGGCGGATTGAGCGATGGCAAAGGCGAGGACGGCGGAGACCAGCGGATAGCCGTGGAAGAGGAAGAAGGGAGCGCTCGATCGCCACCCCGGCGAAGCAGATTCCTCCATCTTTCTCATTGCCACCTCGGAGATCGACGAGGCCACGCTTGCCTCAGTGACCGATCATGACAGTAAATCGAGGGAGGGGAAGAGAAGACTGACGGAGAGAGGAAGAAGAAGAAGAAGAAGAAGAGGGAGCACGCGAAGCGGCTCGAATGTGGCGTGTTGGGGAATGGGGATTCCATCGGAAACTGGAATATGCCGCCGATTGAATTTGTTGCTTTCACGTCTGGTTCCATCTTATTGGTCATTTATCCTCACGTACCCAAAGTTCAACCGCCGTAGCTGGGCACCATGATGGAGGTACACATCGGGTAGATTAGAAACGGAAGTTTTTTTTTATAAATTGGATCTGATTTTATAATTATTTGTTGTCGTTGCTTTTCGTGTAAAACCACTAATTTTGGATTTTGACCGCGCTCCCTTCCTTCCTTCCTTCCTTTTCTTTCAGTAATTCTTTATTGCAGATAAACTTACTGAAATAGTTATGAAGCTAAGTGTTTGATCTATGTACTCTTTTTCTTGAATCTCTAGTTTAGCAAAAGAACAACATCAATCACAAGCAGCTAGCATCTCTAGTTTTCAATCCCACAAACTCGGGATTTTTTACAAATTGTTTATCATCAGATCATATCATCATGTTTGCTTTCAGCATTTTGAGATTGATCGCGTAGAATTGAACAGATTTTTAACCCGCAGAGGAGATTTTCCACTGCTGCTGCTGTGGCAGCTGCTGCTGCTGCTGCCTGCTCATGCCCATCTCGCCCCTCCATTAATGGCGAGAGACCGATCTTCTTGGGCGGAACCCATGTGCCCTCTTTATTTGCACACGTCGCGTTTGTCCTTTGCGGAAGCCCTTGTCAGTTTCCCTGAATGCCAGAGATTCCAAGGGAGGGCCAGTTTGCGATCAGGCCTTTGCCTGAACGGTCGGTCCTTTCCTTTCCCGTGCTGCTCTCGTCGCAGCGCAGGGGAAAGATTTCGCCTTTCCCTTTCGTTTCGTCGCCGTTTTCTTGCTGGGCTGAGCTCGAGTTCTTCTGCAAGCGGAGTTCGCGGTGTCAAAATCTCTCCTTGCGGCATGCCGGTGTGGAATTCGAGGCGTTCTGCTGCATTCCGGTTTTCGGTCGCTTCGTTCCGGCGAAGCTAAAGCTGATTATCGCAATTGATCGTCGGGTCTTGCCGCCGTGCTATCTTGTTCCTACGCCACTCTAATTAGGTCAGACGAAGCAGAGATTTTAGATCCGTGAAATCGCCATTACTTTCTTGAGAAAAAACATCTCGTTTTCTTCTCGAATTTGAAGGAACGTACAGGAAGAAGCTCAAGATGGCACCTTTTTGCCTGTCGCTTACGACCTTCTTACTTTCCTTGCTCTTGATCCCGCTATCGGAGCAAATTCAAACACCACACACCCAGTTACTGCTGCAAATGAGGAAGCAACTGGAGTACCCAAAGCTGCTTGATGCTTGGAACAACACTGACGATCTCTGTTACTCACCTTCTTCGCCAAACCTAAGCGTCGCTTGTAATGGAAGCTCAGTCACAGAGCTCAAGATCGTGGGCGAGAAGCTCGCGAAGCCCGGCGAGTATGATGGCCGCTCAGTTCCAGGGAAGACACTGTCCGCAGCCTTCGTCGTCGATTCCTTTGTCACAACTCTGGCCAGGCTGACCACATTGAAAGTGCTCATCTTGGTTTCTTTGGGGATCTGGGGGCCTCTTCCAGACAAGATTCACAGGCTGTATTCGCTCCGAGTGCTCGATCTGAGCTCTAATTTCTTGTGTGGTTCCATTCCTCCCAAGATATCTGCCATGACAAAACTTCAGACAATCTCCCTTGATGGAAACTATTTCAATGGCACAGTTCCAGATTGGTTTGCATCATTAACAAACCTCACAGTGGTGAGCTTGCAGAGAAATAGCCTCGCCGGGCCGATCCCTGATTCGATAGGAAGAATTAGCACACTCACCGGACTTGTTTTGTCCGGCAATACTATTTCAGGTGAAATCCCTGATCTCAGTAGGCTAAACAAACTCGAGATGCTGGATTTGACGGATAACAAGTTACATTCTGAGCTGCCAGACATGCCAACTGGTCTGGTTACAGTCTTGCTTAGCAAAAACTCACTGGCAGGTGAGATTCCTCCACAATTTGGGCAATTGGATCGGCTTCAGCACCTCGACTTATCATTTAACTTACTCGAGGGCACTCCACCTGCTGCTTTGTTCTCTTTGCCAAACATAAGCTATTTGAACCTTGCATCTAATTCTCTCAGTGGATCCCTGCCGGAGAGTTTAACTTGCAGTAGTCACCTTGGATTTGTCGACATGTCTACTAACAGGCTCAGCGGCGAATTACCTTCTTGTTTGATCTCAAATTCTAATAAGATGGTCTTGAACTTCAGTTGGAATTGTTTGCCTGTTGATACTCAACATCAGCATGATTCTGAATTCTGCCATTTGAGTTCCATGAATGAAATGGGTTCCAGGAAGAAGAAAAGGCCGCCGTTGGTTGCTATTGTCATTGTCGGCGGAATTCTCTTTGTGATGGTATTGGCTTTGCTAGTTCTTTTCGTGTCTCGCAGAAGAAACTGCCATCGAGCAGTGGTAGAACAAGGACTATCACCAAAGCCAGCACCAGATACTTCAGCTGCAGGAATATCATCTGAGTTTCTTGCCAATGCAAGTAAGGAACATTCTGTTAGTTTTCTTCAATTTACTTCTTTTCAAATACACACCCAACATTCGGTTTTCGCATCGAAACATAGTCATAAAAGGCATTAGTGATGATGATTGTATAGATACGAAAATCTTGTGATAGTGTACTAGTGTTTGATACTAATTTCCTCAGTTCATTCTAGGTTATGAACAGATAATTACCATTCTTTTTCAGGGTATATTTCTCAAACAATGAAGCTTGGAACACAAGAATTGCCGACGCATCGGGCATTTTCCTTGGAGGAATTGAAAGAAGCCACAAACAATTTTGAGCAATCAGCATTCATTGGCGAGGGATCAATTGGCAAGGTGCTTATATGGCAAACTTTACAATCTTGCATTTATCTATGACTTAACATTTCATATTCAATCGAAACTTAAGAGAAACTTAGTAAGATGTAGGTATACATCGAAACTTGCGTATATTAGGACGAAATCGTGACTTATTGTTGTCTCATGTGTGAAATTTAGCACTGTGATAATTTTCTTACTCTAGGAAGAGCTCCACAAAGTAAGCCTTGGAAAATCAGAAATACCTTTATAGCTCTTACTCCTTTGTCAATTTGAATCTTAACTTAGCTTGGCTCCAAGCATTGTTCTTGTTCTTTGATTTAGTGTTTTTTCCCCATTCGATCTTTTTTTGCCTGCATTTGATTATCAAATTTTAAGCAACTTATTGATACTCGAGTTGTTTAGGTACATGTCACAAACAAAATAAGAATATGTTTCTATCAAAGGTATTTTGATGATTGACTGACTAAGTTGCAGTTCTAAAGATTGATTTAGAAACTCGAATCGTAGGAATGAAGATAAGTAATAAACTTAGCATGGTTTCTACTATATGCTTCGATATACTTGCTCGAATTGTAGGTATGAAGATGAACAGCATCTAATGGTACCATGTTGTGTCTTTGTTTCAGTTGTACAAAGGGAGATTGGAAAATGGAATCCTTGTGGCTATACGATGCTTGGCATTGTTCAAGAAGTACTCGATTAGAAATCTGAAGCTGCGGTTGGATCTGCTATCGAAACTTCGCCATCCCCACTTGGTCTGCCTCTTGGGCCACTGCATTGATACCGAACAAGATGATTCTAGTGTCAACAGAGTCTTCCTCATCTATGAATATGTTGCTAATGGAGATCTCCGGGCACATTTGTCTGGTAAAAAGCTCCATGAACATCAATGGTTCTATTTCTATTCCCTGTGATTATCGAGGGACTTATTGATCATGGTCTTTCCGCAGAACACAGCCTCGAGAAGGTGCTTAAGTGGTCAGATAGACTAGCAGTTTTGATAGGCATCGCAAAGGCGGTCCACTTCTTACACACAGGAATAATTCCTGGCTTCTTCAACAATCGACTGAAAGCAAACAATATCTTACTGGATGAGCATTTGATAGCTAAAGTGAGCGACTATGGGTTGTCGATTATAACAGAAGAAATCTACAAGCATGAGGTTGGTTTCTAAGTTAACAGAATCGACAATTATGCATTGATGCTCATGAGAGTGTGCCTCCTACCTGCAGGCAAAGGCCGAATGCCAAAATCCTACTTACCGAAGATCGCCATATCTGTGAGTATCACTCTACAGCTACTTACAGTTTCAGATATTCTACTTGAACTTGCTGAAACATGCCAATTTTGAATATGCACAAACAAAATACATCATCTTAGATGAAGATAAAGTTCGATTCTCAAACGAGCAAGAAGAATTCAGTTAGTTTTTTCTCCTACTGATATCTAAATTTTACATTCTGCTTGGAAGGGAAATGGCACATTTGGAAGATGATGTTTATTCGTTCGGCTTCATTTTACTTGAAGCACTCATGGGTCGGGCATTTTCGAAGAAAGGTGCTGAACATTGCCTAAAGGAACTAGTAAGCTTAACTCTTAACTGCTCAATATCGAACTTGACAAGGGATTTTTTTCTGAGAAAAATTTGTAAAAGTAGCTTATCATTGCGAAGAAACATAAAGCTAGATTCAGCAGTTATGCTAAATGAAACTAGAACCAAAGCATAAACTCTAATCCTTGCCATTCCGATCACAAGATATCGAGATTGTTTTCTACTTTTTGCTGTTTGTATTCTTGAAAATTTTGCTGTAAGAGTAGCTGATCATTGCGAAGAAACATAAAGCTAGATTCAGCAGTTATGCGAAATGAAACTAGAACCAAAGCATAAACTCTAACCTTTGCCATTCCGATCACAAGATATCAAGATTGTTTACTACTTTTTGCTGTTTGTATTCTTGAAAATTTTGAATCATACTAATGTTTTCACTTACCAGACAGAGCAAAGGGGCAGTCTTGATCCAGTTGTAGCCTCTTCCTCGCAAGAGTCTCTATCGATCATGATATCCATCACGACTAAGTGCCTGTCCCAGGAGTCTTCTCGCCCCTCGATCGAGGATGTGCTGTGGAACCTGCAGTACGCCGCACAGGTCCAGGCCACGGCCGACGGAGACCAGTAGTCAGATGTTAGATCACAAGCATGAAAATGGAACCGAATGCGCAAGGCATCGCAAAGATCAGATCTTACAATCTCCTTCAAAGCTTCATGAATCACAGAGATCAAATAAGCATGACTCCAGAGCCTGGCCGCCTTGCCTTGTCATCTGAACTGGGACAGTAACAAAGAGATGCCAAAAGGGGTGTCATTTCTTGTGATTTAGTTTATAGATCTGAATGAATGTTCTCTGTAACAAATGTTGTTCATCTTCAACTTAGGAAATGGAAGTAGTTTTTAGCTGTTTAAATCATCTCTCACACATGTTTTGATTTATATCAATTTTCATTTTATTGTTTTCTAATGGAAAACACCAGTGAACAAATTTGATGTTTGATTTAATAAAAATTTATTTATATTCATAAATTTGAACAACTTGTTAAATTAAATAAATAAGTTTAAATGTGAATTGTTTATATTCATGACTAAACTTGTGAATCATATTCATCAATAAACTCATTAACATAATAAATAAATAAATTTATATTATCATATTCAATAACTAATCAGTTTAAAAATATGAAAACTTCAAATGAATTTAAATTGATAATTTGACAATATCTATACAAACTAAGTTCAAGTGTTTGAATAAACTCAAACTTATAAAAAATTCAAATCAAACTTAAACAACCATGTTGATGACTTAATTCGTTTTATGTTCAATTTAATTTGACTCAATTACCTTATCAAATAAATTTGACATGAAACTTAATTTGATCGACTCAAAACATCTTTACTTTTTCAGTAAAAAGTGGAATCTATTACCCAGCGATTCCATACGGTCGATCCCACGATCATCTGTGAGGAGGTAAATCGAAAAGCTGCAGTTGACCACGACAGAAAAAAACATTATTCGTCGAGATTCGACCCTTACTTACTTCAACAGTCTATTCTATCGTAACCAATTATGAATCATAACAACCACATGGAGTAACCATGGAAACGATTATGCATGCCATCTATACATGAAAAACAATACGAACAAATTCTGAATAGACATTAGACAGACAAAACACACCGCAATAAAACGGGAAACACAAGGTACAACAACTGCTAGATGGATCCACAAAACACAGAGCAATAAAACAGGGAAACACAAGGAACAAAAACTGCTAGATGGATGAAGGATCGCAGACGAGGCAGGCCAAGAGGAGAATGGCAGAGCAGGTGGCCTCTTCTTCCTCGTCGAAGCTACTCCTCTTGAACTTGCGCACCTTGTGCAGCCTCACTGTAGCTGGCTCCTTCCCCTTCACCGCTTCGTTGCTCCACTGGTTTCGTTGCTTGCTTCTTCTTCTCCTCGTGGATTCTTCCTGCCTTCCCAACTTGGACACCATTTTTGGCCTTCTCGGGAAACAGAGCAAGCACAGGGGGGAGCAGAGTCAGGTGTGTCATGCGGAAGGAAGAAGAAGAAGCTCACAGTTGAGGGGCTTTTGTAGAGGAGAATGTTGGAATACAATCAAATTTTCATATTGGAAATACATAGAAATATCTTGAGATTATAAGATGAAAGAAATCTTCATTGGTACGCGATCCTTTTAAGTAAAGTCTAAAAACAAAATCACAAGGATATGGATATAAAGTGGATAATATCGTACCGTTGTGGAGATATATATAGATTCCATTGGATCTAACAGTGATATCAAAGTGAGTCCATGTGATGAGGGCTCCTAGTAAGGGGTCCGTTAGGACTGTTAAGGGGCAGGCCCGTTGGGATCTGTATCAATAAGAGATCGATTGAGACCGTTAAAGGGGATTCCCAGTGGTCCTTTATTTGAGCGGTAAAAATCTCACATTAGAAATACATAAAAAAAATTCTGAAGTTATAAGATAGAAAATATTTCATTGGTACAAGGTCTTTTAGGTAAAATCCAAAAACAAAATCATGAAAACGTGAATCCAAAGTGGATAATATCATATCGTTATGAAAATATATATGGATTTCATCTACATCACATGAAGTTAGAAATTTGATTAATATTCATTAGTTTAATCGGATTAAATTGAAAATTAACTATTTTAATGATATGCATTTGACTTTGAGATAGGATCTCAAAGTGAGCATTTAATAATGATAATTAGAGTCAACAACTAACTATGGCTGTATGTTGAGATGGGATCTTAATTCAGTCTCAGGGATTGAATCTATGAGACTGACTGAAATTTATCATTTTTGAGATAGGATCTCAATTATTTTTTTTAGCTATAATAACTAATGGACTAGTCCATAGAATCCAATGCGTTTTGAGTTTAAAAACAAAGGCAAAGGGTTACCTAGAGAATTCATTGATTGAGTTTGCAAAGGCTGGACCTGCAATTTAGTTAGAGATGTAGCAACAATTCTCTCAGACATGTTAAAAATAAATAAGTTTTTAAAAATGATTTTTAAATAATTAAATAAAATATTATAAATTTAAATTTAACTTGAAAAAATTTAAAATATATTCAAGTTTAATTTGACTTTAATAATTTTAAATATCAGTTGTATATTTTTAGAATCGATTCATAAAGTTCTTGGAGTTCGAAATTAAGTTTTTTTTTTCATTTTGGAGATATGATTGAATTTGTTCCGGTTGAGAAGAGCTGACAAGTCACCAGACCTTTGCCGGAGCGGGTGTGAAGCAGAAAGAGGGGTCTGGCGCGCTGCTAGCTCCTGGGCCTGAGAACACAGAAAATGTGAGTAGAAAGGCTAGGGGGTGCCCCGAGCGCGACCACTCCGACGCTCAAGTCAAAGACGGCGGGAGGAGGAAGAAGATGAACAGTAGAGGATTTGAGCGTGGAGAGAGCAGAAGAAGAAAACGTACTTGTTGAGGAGGGAGTGGTCGTTTGAATGAGAGATGAGCGTGTACACCTATCATGTCATCATTTAAGGAATATCCCATCAAGATTAATGAAGTGTCAAAAACAATCGAGTTCCCTATCCCATCGCCGGTAAGTAGCCATCTTGTCATGACCCACGCGGGTGTCAGAAGGATGACGGTAATAAATGGGAATGTGAGCTTGTCAGAAGTTATGATGAAATATGTCAAGGCACTGTAGGGCGATCTGGCGATTCGGCTTGACGAGAGATTCGAAGGGCAAGGGTGGTGGCCGAATAGGGATATGACCGAATGGAGTATAGCCGAATGGAGGTACGGCCGAATGAAGTATAGTCGAATGGGCGATTCGACCGATGAGTGAACCGAATGGAAGAGTGATTCGGCTTCATGCGATTTGGTAACTCCCTTGTCCCGAATCGAATGGGGAGACCATTCGGTCGCTCATGTTAAGGGCCGAATGGGATGTCATTCAATGGCTTCCTCGAACGAGTAGAGAGAGAGTACTTGATCAATCAAGCCTAAAGATGCTGCTGACGATAGTTCCACTCGGCGTCACCAGCCTTGTTTCAGAGTCCTTTGTACTCTCTTCAGCTAAAGCTCTTAGCTAAGACTATTAATGGGCGAGTGGCCGATAGTTCCACTCGGCGATTGGATGATCCAGACAACTTGGTGCTGCCCTATTACGTAAAGGCGACCCCATATTCTCAACATGACAAAACCGACCTAATAAAAAAGAATCTAAATAAAAGAAGAATGGAAGAGGGATCGATCGCACTTCTTCTATTTCATTCATTTCCATAGCGATTCACTCAACATAGAAAAGCAACTAGAGCAAAGCTAGTATCCGGCCTAAAGCTCTTGAACTAGAGGAGGGGTCTAGCATAGCATACTGAAACATAAATGTAGCTATAAAGCCTTTTTTAGCATCTTCCTTGCGATCTCCTTATCCACTTTTTCACTTTTTTTTTGCTATCGATAAATTGCCATAGATCGAAAGTGAGTCCAGGCTTAGTGCTTCCGCCTACCCGGCAGCCGTTACCTGCTGTTCACCACTCCCCCCTTCTTGCCTATTTCGTTAGCATGACTCCTCTCTAAAGTTTCATTCAAGTCGTTAGTCCCACATAAAGTAAAGCAATTAATTTTGAGAGACTTTTGACAGGTGAACTACTTCCTATTCGATTGCTTTAACAAAAGCCCTCTTACTAAATCCAATCGGCCGATATTGGATAGACCCTTGCTACAGATCAGAAGAGCGCATACCGATTGAAAAGAAAGGAAGCGATAGAGTACAACAGATTCACCGAAGAGCTGCTACAGAAGAGAAAGAGCAGAAGAGCTACGAATAGGTTGGAGCTAGGTGCTTCTCCCGAGAAAGGAATCACTCCTAGGCAAAAAGCCGCGAGGCACCCCTCCATTCACGTTTCGTTCCCATATGCATCGGCTTATTCTAAATCGACATATCCAGGCTCTCCCCAAAAAGGGACTCTTTACAAAAGTACTTACATAGAGTGACCCTATTCGAGCACAATCGATTGGAAAATCGAAAGGCTCTATTTCGAAGGTTAAATCTCCTTCCAGACCTACCGTTCGCCCCTCTGATAAACAAGGGGGTATCGTAGAAAGATTCCATCCATCACCTAAATCCCAACATTGCCATAGAAGGCTGTAGCGTTGAATCCTTTTGTCCGCCACGACACGCTTCCAGGTGTGGTTAACCGTCGGCGATGAAAACAGATCTTCCAACGAAGGAGAGGGATCAGATATCATCTTACAGTACCAGAGAAGGAATTCTAACCACTCTTTCATCCACTCCCGAAGGAGCGTCCTCTCTAGTATGTCTTGCTCATCTGAATACCATAGGTCCTCTTCAGGGACTAAGACTAATTGCTTAGGCCCTGCTAACCTTTCGACTATGATACCCTTCAGATAAGGGTTGAGGGCCCCGACCAAACCACATATCCAAAGGTAGCCGAAAGTAAGAAAGGGACTTATCCGCAACTACACGCAACCGTTTCCACCGTCTTGATAGACGAGAGGAGAGAAGTCGTCCGCGGACTCGGAACCCTGCACCCGCCAACCGAAAGAGGCATGACCTCGACAAGCCATACTTATCAGCCAACTGACAGAGTCCGATGAGTGACTGGGCTGCTAGAACAGCGCTAGCTGATACTGGAGTCAAGTTAACTTGAACCTGATCTGTCCAATACTGCTTGGCGAATTCAATAGTGCCAGTAGTCGATTCTATCGATTTATCTAACGACACTTGGACACCTAAGGTGTCTAGCAACTGACAGTACTCTTTAGCCACCGCAACTTATATTAGTATGGCGGCGATTACAATATCATCGCCGAGAAGGGCATACTTTCGAAATGGCTCCTTACTCCCTGGATAGGCTAGTAGCACCGCGTACCACACCAAATAATGGTGTGAGAAACTGAAGAGCGCCCAAGAACCGTAGTATCCCAAGGGTTGACCAGTCATGAACATAATGAGTCGCGCTTTCTTAACAAGCGGTTTGTTGACCCAGAAGTGGTTCAACGAAAGACACCCTTGAACAACGCATGTCGCCAGAGTCTTGCCCAACGCCATCTGAAGAACAGTGGCGATGATGTCGACTGACCACATATCAGTAGCCGCCTTCAAATCAATAGACAGAACATATGAAGGCCTTATTAAGCTAAGGTTGTGGATCGGGCGTTCTTGTTTGAACGTCCCATCAGTGGGTATGCGCGATAACACCCGCATAGCCCAGACATGCACAGGATAAAGCAAACGCTGCTGCACATAGTTACCTATTGCAAACAAGCGCAGTTTACCGGCTCCAGAAAGGACCCCCGATAGACGACCTGGTGACAGCTTAAGATCCCATAGAGGACTATAGACCTTATTTAAGAAGGGTTCCACATATGATACGTAGAACTCCAAGCTGTCCTCCATCACCCTGCGTGTATAACTATAGTCTAAGGGATATAATACCCTTTGTGACCACAACATCCCAGGATGGAAGTCATGAGCTGCCCAATGAACCAATTTCCGATCTCGGATGAAGGCTGCTATCTCGTACTTCAATGAAGTGAAGATAGAAGATATATATGACGGGGCCTTCCAGAAATGGCGGTCATCGTTAGGAACAGTTTTCCAGGCCCTACTCTATATCTGCCCACGATAGTCCCGTAATCAACGGGATCGTGGGCAACCAAGGCATATAGAGAGGCTGCAAACGGCTCCACACATTCTTTAATTCGCCATAGACAGCAACCCTACGAGATGTATTGAATGAGAAACTAGTGATCGAACTGAAAGTGGATTTGGACGGCTTTTTTGCCAACTTTACAATCCTACACAGACTAAACCATGACAAATACAATCTCACCAAATGGTGACCTCGATCACCTCGACGCGCAATGCAATGTCGATGATGACTCGGTATAATAGATGGAATGCCTTGTCTACTTAGACTGACATTGACCGCAGACTTCCCTACCCTAATTGTAGAACCCGCATAGTACTGCTGTAGGTGCACAGCGCACTGCTTGAGATACAAAGAGGTGAATAATAAGCCTGACTTACGCACCAATGCAGCTACTCTTCGCGCTACAACTAGCGAGCAAATAACTTCTTCAAAAGACAGGTAACCCGTAACGGCCACAGCGATCCTTATCAGGAACCGCCGTAACCGCCCTCTGTGTTCAAACACAGAGCGCCAAGGCACCGGAGTGAGAGTCTCTAGAAAGTTACTAAACAAAGCCATGTGATTATTATTACAGGCCAGACATTGCCGGTATCCGCATTTTAACACCTTACTTTGCACACCCACCCAACGAGGGTGGGGCTTCTAGATTCCCTACACTCCTAATACCGCTCACTCTTTACAAAAGTAGCATCCTAGAAAGAGTTGTTTTTACTAAGCATATGACGAAGGAAGTGCCGACGGAGTTCCGGTATTTTCAGTTTCCGCTCTTCGATAAGAACATTTTTCCGTAAACTACCTATACCCGGTAGTTAACCGGTAATAATGTTAAAAGCCGAAGGGCTATTAGATGGGCGATTCGTAAAAGTAAGGAAGGTATTTGACTCTCATTTCTACCGCTTTAACAACCTCAGTACCAGTATTTTCTTTCATTTTGAAAAGGGCTATGCCGGCTTCTTGCGCTCAAGTATCTCTTCGATTGTTTCAGGCCGAATTGCTAGGTAGCAAATCTTGTTGTCAGAGATCATTTATGTCAGCTAGAAATCGATGTTAGGACAAGCTATTTCACCTTGGACGTCACCTTTTTTTTTACCATCCGCCCCATGATGGATTATTTTCCGGATGAAAAAGTATTTTACACTGACATTGAGTATAGAAACTTTTTTGGACCATGTACTTTGATGGAGCTTTGAATTCGAAAGGGGAATGGCATTGGGATGGGATCGTGTTGATGTCACCAGAAGGTGTGGTTATCCCGAAGGCATATCAGCTGGGGTTTCCTACGACCAATAACATCACTTGCAGGACTTCGAGCTGCACTCTCCGACACTTGAAGATAATAGCGGATTCAAAGTTCAAAGCTGGTGATCAGCCAAGGTTTTCCTTGCTCTTGAGCAAAAAAAAATAAAAAATGTAGGATACTGGTGCCTTGACTCTAATGCTTGCTTGACGGGGACTCCCAAGCCAATCGCCTACGTTCGTATCCTGTCTTTCATTCAAACCTAAGATCATGAATCGAGCCCTATTCACAAGAACCGGCCCAAAAGAGGCTCTTTCCTCAAAATATAACTCTAATCTCTTCTCTTGAAATGTCCGTCTTCGAGGGGAACTTTTTGTAAGACCAACAATCCCGAGAAAAGGGAAAGTTGCACAATTCCAATTCAAGTTGACGAGGGCCCCTTACTATAATTTGGCGATGAAAGAACTAAACTAGCTCCAACTTCCATTGCTTTTGCGAGAGAGGACTAAGGGATAAGGAAAGCAGGGCATCGGATTACGCTTTTTTCCGGCCAGGGAAAGCAGCTCCTTCCATTCCATGGCTACTACTCGAATGAATTCCGAAGAAAGGGGTCAAACTCGAATATAAAAAAAGAAAACCTTCCCCCTTAGAAACTTCCTTGAACAGCCACCGCCCCTGGCATCTCCTCTGTAAACTGGATCTCTTCTCTTAGGTTAAATAACCGAATCCCCTAGCTCTCGATCAAACCCTTATCCCAATCACCTTCCGGAAAGGAAGCCATCGAAATCGTAATCTTTTTGCGGCGATATTAATCGTTCACACTCGCAGATCAGCTTCCAGGTCTGCTTCGGGCTATGGTCATTGATGGGATAACAATTGTACTAGTACTCACTGTTCTGCTCATTTTTATGAATCTATTGAAGTAGCCTTCGCTCGAACCTACGGTTAGTGAGAAGGGTATTATAGGTCTCTAAACTCACCGACCTCTAAGCTGTGGGGCGTTTGGGAAGTTGTCAAAGCTCCCCAATATTCAACCTAGGCTCTATAATAAAATATTTAGGGAAGGACCGGGCCTTCTTTACTACTTGAGAAGAAAGACCCCCTCCTTTTCGATCTTGTATTGAGAAGATCTGGGCAGTACTCGTAATGCACGCTTTTCTCTCTCGGGCTAGGTTCCGAGCTCTTTTTGAGCGAGAAAGAGGGATCCTCAAAAAAGGAATTTATTCTGTATGGAAAGAAAACTACAAGGGAAAAGGTTATCAATCTAAGGAAAGACTACCTTCTCATCTATTCTGTCTGTAAGAGATAGAAAGCAAAGAGACGGAAGGGTCGAGTCGAGATAGTCTTTCATTCAATTCAATGGGATGGACTAGTTGGAAAAGAGCTTTCACAAATGGATCAGCAGTAATCTCTACGGAGTTTTCCTCAAACTGCACCCGAGCCAAGGGGTTGAATGTCGAAACCAACCATCCCCAGAGTGCGCTTTGAAAATTCTTTTGAATTGGGAGTCAGAATCGGCTCTTTTCTGCAGCAGAGCTTAGAAGACGAGTATAATGACCGATAGCCTACCTCCTAAGTAAGGGCATTGATAATCCGCCGGAGTCTTTTCTATTATAGTTCATTCCATCTATGCTAAGTGTACGTACTAGTTCCTGTATTCAACGTAAAGTCAACTCTTCAATCTCTTATTTTATTGCTCGAATTCGATCCTTCCATTCCAGGTCAAGACCTTCGCTTGTTGACCACTTTTCGATGAGCAGATCTTTCGCTCAATTACGATCCATACTCAAGTTCGAAGACTGCCTCCCCCGCCCCCTTCTTAGTCACTGGACTGCTAGGATAAGGGGATGGTGACTTTGATAAAATCTCTCTTTCTGGTGCAACTCTTATATAGTATAGAAAGCGTTAGTTCAGTCAAGCTTTCCTACTATACTTCTAATAAAGGGAAAGGAGTTCATGATTTCAATCCTTCTTTCTCTTTCCGTTCTTCTCGGGCGGTACTCTTGCTCTTCCTGGCTTGAAGAAAGTCCTTCTTTTCCGGCTAGGAAGCGGATGAGGCAGCCCTCGCTCCTGTTGCTGTTACGGCTAGTGCGAGTTGCTCGTAGTCCCTTACAAGGGGCTTCAATCTATACTTCCAGTAAGCGGAAAAAGTCAGAAAAGGACAGAAGGCAAGCTAGCCCAACTAGTGGTAAACCCGAAGCGAGATCGGAGTAGGAAGACCATGAGTGGTGAAGTTCTTTTCCCAAGCCGTCGAAGAAAGGCCTAGCCGAAGGAGAGGGAAAGAGTCACCTTACTATATATTTCACCCCGTATATATATTAAGTTCGTAATACCTTAATTTGCCCCTAAAATAAATATAAATTCAGATCTTTCGTATCCCAATATATATACAGGGTTGAATAGCGTCGGCCCTTACTATATATTTGAACTTATATTATAGTATGGCGGAATTTAGCCTAAAATAAATATAAGTTTTTAGGTAAATTCGGATTAGTCGTAAATAGCCCCTTTGGCTATTTCTCTACTCAGCATAGCTGAGGTCTTTATATTATATACAGGCGGATTAGTCTACGCCAAAGGGGCTATTTATCTCCTTTCGTAAATAGCCCCAAAGGCTATTTCTCTGCCCAATATATATACAGGGTAGCAGAGGAACTTATATTATATACAGGCGGATTAGAACTTATATTATGAATGCAGGGCCTTTGGGGCTATTTATCTCCTTTGGCGATCGGATTAGTCGTAAATAGCCCTTGGGGCTATTTATCTCCTCTGCTATGCACTTACTATAATATAAATTCCCAATATATGTTAGGTACTACAATATAAGTTCGCTATTCAAAACTACGAAAGATCTAGTGAATGGTATTTCCTTGCTCTATCCTTCTTTATTCCGACACGTGCTTTCCCTTTCTTACCTTGCTAGCCCTTGCATTTCTAATATTCAAGTATATAGAGATAAACGGAATAATGCACATAGATTATAATATTCAAGTATATAGAGATAAACGGAATAATGCACATAGAAAGATTAGGCCCTTACTATAATTTCTAAGATAGGCATCTATAGGCGTATTGAGGCATATTTAGATAGCTCCGATGACATAATTACTTACTAGGTTTTTGGGCAACTTATATTATAGTATGGCTTAGTCGTAAATAGCCCCAAAGGCTATTTATCTGCCCAATATATATACAGGGGTAGCAGAGGAACTTATATTATATACAGGCGGATTAGTCTACGCCTTTGGGGCTATTTATCTCCTTCGGGAATTTATTATAGTATGGCGGCCCTTACTATATATTTTAACTTATATTATAGTATGGCGGCCCTTACTATATATTTGGCGTAAATTGCGTAGCAATTTACTCCATATTAGGCCCTGTATATATATTGGGGAGATAAATAGCCCCAAAGGCTATTGTAGACTAATCCAAATCTCCTCAATTGACTACTATATTAGGCCCTGTATATATATTGGGGAGATAAATAGCCCCTTTGGGGCTATTTACGACTAATCCGCCTGTATATAATATAAGTTCCCCAAAAATCTAGTAAATTACGCAGAGGAGATAAATAGCCCCAAAGGCTATTGTAGACTAATCCGAATCTCCTCAATTTACTTTTATATTAGGCAAAGGCAATTTAGACTCCTTTGGTCGGGCCCGCGAAGCCGGTCCCCGGAGCCGTTGATAAGGAATTGAAGTTCACTTTGAACTCAGGATTAAGTAAATTAGCCCCCCGATAAAATAAAGAGGATAAATAGCAAGAGTTTGATCCTGCCTTTTCTCTAAGCCTTTGAGCACTCCCGCCTTGACGGTTCTTTTCACCTTAACCCCAGATCTTAACTTAAGCCAAGTAGTTTGAGTTCTGAATCTATGAATGAGTTCCGGTCGGAGGCAGCATCTTGAATGAAAGTGTAAAGTGAACTCCTTGTAGCTTGTAGGGAAAAGAGAAGTAGATCAAAAAGCCCCTGAGAAAGAGGATGAAGAGGTCTGAGCCATAATCAGCGCCTTGCCTTATTCACTCTACTGAACAAGTGTTTCAAGATGTTAGCAAATTCAATGAGTTGTTAAGTCAAGATGTTAGGAAATGAGTATTATGAACAACTTCACTACCGCGAGCAAGAGGTCCGAGTGATAACGACGTATGAACTTCTACCATTAGAACTCGCCCCATTCACTCTTTGGGTTCGGAAAGGGGTAGTTAGACAACGTAAGGAAGTCAATACCAGCGGGGGAGGAGCGAAGAAAAGGTAGGAGGAGAGAACAGAACTACTGGTTTTTTCATTTCATTTTTTTCATTTCAGCTAATTTTCATTTCAGCTAAGTGATAACTACAGTGACGTGAGTGGTTTTTTCAGCACTACTGGTTTTATCAGTGTGAAATCGAGATTGCTCTCTTGAACTCTTTCCTACCAAGACTGACTTGACTCCCTTTAACCACGTCCACGTCTTCCCGTAGTCCCTGTCGGGTCTCTTACTCGCTCGTTCGTCGAAGACTTTCTCACTCGGACCTTACGCTTGAACTCTTTCCTGACGTACTGAACTCTTGCTCAGACCTCTTCCAGGGCTTCTTCTCTCTTCTTCTTTTCCTTTCCTCAAATTAAATAAAGTTGAATATTCTGATTATAGTTCAATGAGGAAAGCTCACTGCCTTTTCTCAAGTCTCCTCTTGCCTTTTCGAGATCGGACCTTGGCACCGGTAAGCCTGGTTGGCTTTGATTCTCCTTTCCAATTTTTTCTAAAAGGAGGCGCTTTTGAGATGAATAAGATGAGGGTTCAATTTATTATAGCCCTTCGGAATTTCTATTTATTTTAGGTAAATATCTCCTTTATATTGATTTTAGGCTTAGTCGTA
>JBBMKF010000067.1:632628-650941 GCA_037834155.1 Curcuma caesia | reverse complement strand
GGCTATTTACGACTAAGACTTATATGCCAGCCTAATATAAAAGTAAATTCGGCCCTAAAATAAATATAAATTCCGCCGCTCATATATATAAGGCATTGCGCCATGAACGACTGCTGCTATTGTGAATGAGAATGGTGCAAGTGAATTGGCTTGTCTTTAATTATAATGATTGATATGAACTACTAGTAAGATAAGAAAAGAGAGGGAACGAAGATCTTTAGTTGGCAGGTACCCAGTAGAGTGATGGAGAGGATATAAAAGTCTCAGAAGTTCCTCTAATCTCTTCCCTTGGATCATTACCTATTTGAGCTCTCCAGCTAATAGGGGCTGGTAGGGTAAACCCGGGTCACCCCTCTTCATTCGATTCGCATAAATAACAACACACACTATAATACCGTTGAAACCAATGAAGCAAATGATTGACCCATCATATCATCCGAAGAAACGGAAAATACCAAAAAGTTCGAATTCACAGCTAATAACATTGATTCTATTGGCATTGACATAATAGGAATATTTCGTCTATTAAGGAGGATTCCCCGAATACCTGAAATAGAGATGATCATAGAAAATGTAAAATATTTGATAGGATCCATTTCGGCAACGTAGAATGATTAATAAATTCAAATGTTATAACTCAAGTACGAACGTCATTCTACACCCGAAAAACTCCAGGGACGTTCAGGGTCGGGTCCCCATAATATGTATGGGTGTGCCCATACCTGAAAATTGGAGTGGGCTTCCAAGGATATACAAAAGGCCGTATAGTACTCCAACAAACAACATTATGTTGAATGTTGTTGTAGAGTATTCTACCTTATTAAGAATCCTATGATTATATAAGATCCGCACTCCATTATACAGATGATAGGACAGGGCAAAGGCACAAGACAAAGAAGATTAAAAAAGAAAACGATAGTGGCTAGGAAAGCTCCGGAGATTCTATGGGAAATTGGAAACGTCGAAGTAAGCTGTGGCCTATAAATAGGAAGATGAGGAGATAACGGTCGAAGGATATTCATGATATTAGGTTGGGTTTCTATTTCGCTCCTTGCTCGCGGAGCGGCATACCGAAAAAAGAAAAGCCTTCTCGGCGGAGTCGATGACTTAAGCCCTTTCTTTAAAGAGTACTCACTGAGTTACTTACGGAATATCAAATCAAAACTTCGTTCGAATTGGATGTGTTAAGCATAGTGCCATCTTATCCCATTGTCCTTTGCGGATTGTCTTCTTCATTGCATTAGATGCCTTTATCCCCTATCCCTAATCACAAGGAAGGATTGATATTTCACTTAAGCTAGTCAGAGTTTCGAATTCTCCATTGAGTGATAGATTGATCGACGTCCGAAAAACACGGAACACTAACCTAATCTCGACAAAGAAAGAGAAGTAGAAGCAACTCCATCATGAAAGAAGGTTCTACGAACTTCTCTACGCAACTGGCATACCGTCGAATCTATTCTACGGCTACGCTACCATCTTTCTTCTCTTATGATCTTTCTAGTTAGAGGGAACGATCACTCCTAAAAGGAGCAGTGATCCTTTTTCTTCAAAGTATCCGAAAGCGGAATTTATATTTATTTTAGGCTTATTGGCTTGTACGATATTATATTCTATTATATTGTACCAAAGCAAGCACACTCATTCAAGCGCCAGCCGTTGACTAGCCAACCAGAAAGACATTTATAAAGAAAGAAGCCAAAGCGACGTACCTACCGAATTCCACGACTTCGCCAGCCAAGCATTATGTTCCAACACCGGCAACTCCCACTCGAACTGGAAGAGGAGCCGCAACAGATCAAGCAAGGGATTCGGGATTCACTCCAACAGAAAAAAGCCTAGATATCGCATCTGAATTGAGCACTCGTACTTCGCTACCTTTCTCCGAGCGACTAATAAGATTCACTGATTTCGTCTGCTAGAGATGCTTTACCTAACAATGACTTTAAAGTGGGGAGTGAATGAAGATATAGAAATCCTAGGCTCCCACAGCCACCTTTTTCGATCCTTCAGGACGTAATCACCCTCTTGAAGAGGGCCAAGGGAGGATCATCAAGAGATGAATGCGAACGGGAGGACCAATTGCTAGAGACCAATACAGATGGATGCACGACGGAAAATCCAGCTGCAGTTGACTCAGCTGGATTCAAAGAGCTCTTCTTCGTCTTTTCGGCCCCCCACTCATACTGATACTGATTGTGCTTTCCATGTTTGCCATATTCTATATTCCGTATGGTTGGTCTTGGTCTTACTTAATTAGTCTAGTTAGTTTCATTGATTGCGTTTCTACGCTTTCAAAAAAGTACGTTTTTTGGGATGTTCATGTCCTTCGCTGGCTCCGATACATTTACATAAAAAAATTCTTTGTGGACCGACCGAACGGTAGGGCCTCCCATGTGGCGCACCCTCAGACCAATAGAAGGGGATTTCGAACTAAGCTAAGCTAACGAAGGTGATTCGCTCCAAGCCGAAAGAAAGCGACTCTACTATTTTATATATTTTTCATCTACGAGATTTCTGTTCCATTCCTGCCGACACTAACTGTATTTAAGACCACTATAGTATGATGGACTAGGCGTCCCCAACTGCTACTGCTTTTGACTTTGTTTTGATACCAGCGAATGCTCTTCATAAGATCCACGAAGCATTGCGAAGGGCATGTGATCATCTTTGCTTTAGTACTGCACGCACAAAGCTTTATCCTTGTCAAGAGGCATCACTACCTTATTCGCAGATGGTCTTTTAACCTTTGCTATAGGCGCAAGTGCTACTCTTGCATGGACGGTTGCTAAAGACTGCAACCCTGGGGAGGCTCGATCGATTAGAAAGGAAGTGCTAATCATTGTTACCATGCATGCACGGGGAAGAAGCTCTAGTGGCTTTCAAGGTGAAAGTCAGTTCTTTCAAAGCTAGCTATTTGTCCCCATTTAATAGAAGAGGGTTTTTTACCATTCCTGCGAAGTACTGATGCGAACTCCCTCTTAGTGAACTACAAAGGAAATTCAATTCTTTCACAAATGACACATGGGAGAGATCAAAAAAGGGCAATGCGTCTTGTATGAGAGTCCTCTTTCTGAATGGGAAAGAAATTTGAATCGGTTTAGTTTAGCTTTCTTAGGAATTAGATAGGGACTCTGAAAGTTCATGTGAAGAAGTTAGTGGAAGAGATCATGTTTCCGGGGTTGGAGTCACCGAAGTGGACGATAGGCAAGAGAAGACCCAGGAGTGGACCTGACAAGCATAAGATTCATTCAATAGCCAAGCCGGAGAGTCTGCACCACTCCGAAGTACTAATAACTAAGTTGAAGAGAGAGCAGGGCAGGCCATAGACGAAAGTGAACTATAGACTACTTACCGGAGACCATAGGCAATGGACGAAAGACCAGCGGAAGGGCATTAGTCGCCGAGAAAGCTAGTGTGCGTAGATCAAAGCTTAGTGGAGAGACCGGCCAGGTTATCAACAGGGGAAGAGGCGGTGTGGATGGCAGGTTCGATTACGGAGAAGTAAATAATCAATGATTATGCGGAGGGTCCAGCAGTCACTAATTACCCGGTCAAGCCTATTTTTTTTATTGGAAAATGAGAAGGAAGCCATCTGTCATGGAGAGGCAATCCTAAAATACGTACTTTGGCCTGACGGCTTACCGTTCTTAGCTTCTTATGGGAATTCCAAGTCCTATTGTCCATCGGAACCATCAATCATAAGATTTGCCAGTCAGAAAGTCTTCGCTCTTCCAAAGCCTCATTAGCACGCCAGTCAGTCAGCTTGACCAAGAAGACCCGAAAAGGCACACAATAAGGAAAGGAAGATCACGTATCGATCAATTTCTGTTCTGCTACCCCCGAGCCATTGGATTGGTAAATCCATAGTACGAGGACGGATCTAACATACCTATTGTGCCACCCTTTGTTGGAAAGGCTCTTCCCGGTAATGGTAGATGATTCCTAATGATGACTTCTAGTAACAAGCGGATGTGGTGTAGGAGCCAGGGGAACCAAAGTAAACAAAGGTGCTCCCTCATGTGTGTTGCCCTCATCGCATGTTGCGAAGGTAGGAATAAGAAAAAAGGGAATCCCCGGCCATGCTAGGATTGTGTTTACCAAGACAACTACACTGAGTTGACAAAGGAAAGAAAGAGCGGAAATGCCGACAACAGCCTTTGGGGTTATCCTGCACTTGGAAGAAGAAGTAGAAAAAGGAATAAATATAGTGAGAATTTTCTTGCTTTTATTTAAATTGGGCCAGACGAGAAAATAGAATTTCTTTCTTCGTCTTTACAAAAAAGAAATAGGAGTTAGCTAAAAAAAAAAATCCTTTTGCATTAATAAAAATATAAAATTTATCTTAATAAAAAAGCAGAAAAAGAAATAATAGTAACTTGGTCCCGTGCATCTACCATTATACTTACAATGATCGGCCATACGATTGCTATTCATAAAGGTAAGGAACATTTGACTATTTATATAACAGATCGTATGGTAGGACACAAATTGGGATAATTTGTACCTACTTTCAATTTCCGAGGACATGCAAAAAACGATAATCGATCTCGTCGATAATCCTATCTTCAAAAAAATGGAAAGATATTTATGATTCATTAGTAGGAGACAAACCTTATGCTAAAGAAAAAAAAACACACAGAAGTATACGCGTCGACATATATCTCTATCTGCTGACAAAGCAAGAAGAGTAATTGATCAAATTCGTGGACGTTCTTATGAGGAAACACTTATGATACTAGAACTCATGTCTTATAGAGCATGTTATCCCATTTTTATTTAAATTGGTTTATTCTGCAGCAGCAAATGCTAGTTACAATATGGGTTCCAACGAAGCCGATTTAGTAATTAGTAAAGCTGAAGTTAATGAGGGAGGCCGCGAAGAAATTAAAACCTCGAGCTCGAGGACGTAGTTATGCGATAAAAAGAACTACCTGTCATACAACTATTGTAGTGAAAGATAGATCTCTAAATGCTGAATATGAACAAATGGATTCGTGGATATATGATGATATGTATATTAGGGGAGGAGTATGGGACAAAAAAGAAATCCACTTGGTTTCAGACTTGGTACAACCCAACGTCATCATTCCCTTTGGTTTGCACAACCAAAAAATTATTCTAAGGGTAAGAGATTTTATCAAAAATTATGTACAAAAGAATATGAGAATATCCTCCGGCGCCGAGGCACGTATAGAGATTCAAAAGAGAATCGATTTGATCCAGATCATAATCTTTATGGGATTCCCAAAGTTATTAATAGAAAGTAGACCACGAGGAATCGAAGAATTACAGATGAACCTACAAAAAGAATTTAATTATGGAAACCGAAAACTAAACATTGCTATCACAAGAATTGCAAAACCTTATGGAAACCCTAATATTCTTGCAGAATTTATAGCCTAAAGAATAGAGTTTCATTTCGAAAAGCAATCAAAAAAGCTATTGAATTAACTGAACAAGCAGATACAAAAGGAATTCAAGTACAAATTGCAGGACGTATCGATGGAAAAGAAATTGCACGTGTCGAATGGATCAGAGAAGGTAGGGTTCCCCTCCAAACCATTCGAGCTAAAATTGATTATTGTTCTTATATCATTCGGACTATCTATGGGGTATTAGGTATAAAAATTTGGATTTTTCTAGTTTTGAATTCCACCCCGAGGAATAAGAAAACTTGACTTGTTTTTCCCTTCTATCGATTGATAGAACAAAAAAAGGGAAACTCTTTCGTTCTTTTTTCTGATCAATCAGCAATTCTCATTTTTAATTCTAAATTTTAGGTTGGTACGAGCCCTTGGTCCTATGGGTATGGAAGGAAAGTAGTCCGAGGGGTGGAATTCAAAATAGGTAGGCCCTTCTCCGGTCAGGCGAGAGCTTTTACCCATTCATTCGTTTGTTCCGCTCGGCAAGTTACCTATTCTTGTTGGCATTGAGAAGCTGGGGACAAAGTAGTGCTATTGCCTGCGCGGGAAAGAGCTTCATTCATAACTCCATGGTGGGCGAGCAGAGTGAGGTGAACCAGTTTCCGTAGTTGGGCACGTCACTTCGGCAGGAGAAGGGGTCTTTGATCCGAGGCCAAGTCAAGTAGTTGGCCTAGTTGTTCCATATAGTATAAAAGGGATTGAACTGCCTTTTCCGAGTCAAAAGACAAGTAGGGCTAGCTAACGGACGATGAGGATGAAGTGAAGGGAGGGAAAGTCATTTCGGAGCTCTGACTGAGAGTTCCATATAGGATATCGAAACCAAGAAGGTAGGGATCAGAAATGAGTAGCGTAGGTGATACCGATAGGGTGGTTGGATACGCGACAGCAACGGCAAGGCACTCCCCGTCCGTAGAGGGTCGGTACGAATGAGACTGTGCTAGAGATCGCAGTGAGCAAGTATGCCTTGTTGACTGGGTGGTGGTTTTGAAACAAGGATGAGTCACTCAGGGAGTCCGTCCAAGCTTCAGCAACTAATGCCTGGGCGGGGGTGAACAAAGTGTTCTGAGTCTGAGATCGATACTGGTTAACGCCACAAGTGCTCTGCCATTGGTCCACACACAGAGTTCTCAGGTAAAGTCAGAGCTTGGACTGGGAATGAGATCAGAAGAGGCTACTAGGGAAGATAGAAGCGATCCACAAATCAAACCACTATCCCATTGGCCGGCACCGAACACTCTTAATAAGAAGCTTTATAAGGTATGTGCCTATGCTCTCGATACACGGCTTGAGAAGGCGGGCGCTCTTTTCAACTGTCTTTTCCATAAACTAAGAGCAACCGAAACCGGAACCCCGTTTGCAAATACGCTCTTCAAAATGCTGGACGACCAAGAGTGTAGACTTGACTCCAAATATGCCAGAGTTTTCACCAAGAAGAAAAACATACCCATTATTATGATTATGATCGCAAACGAAATTCGAAAGTGTCTGCGCTTTTCAAGAAAGGTTTATGCGACTAAGGTTTAACTCAAACCTCAGCAACATAAAGGAAGAACAGGTTATCGCAACCTTATGGGGGTGCCTTCTGAGGAGGATAAGACAGAGCATCGACATAGAATTGCTTAATAGGGGAGCCTTAACAGCAGAAGTTGTACGAAACATAAAGTATAACAAAGCGGAGATGCACATGTTCACGAATCAGCTAGTATAGAATAGGCAGATTCCGGGATGAAAGCTGCTTTGCTTCAAGTGAATTCACTGGATTGCCCTCATTGTACCTGAACCTCACACTCGCTTTTCAAGACCTTTCGTTGCTCTCACAAGCTGTAGTTATATAAGAATAAAGAAAGTTTAGGGGGTTCACAACTGACTTGAGTTATAACAACCTGGTTCGCTGCGTAGAACTCGTAAATATGAATGAGGCCTTTTGAATGCTTAAAACCACCTCCTCCTTTCCTTGCCTTGAGGAACTTGATCTAAGGACCTCTCTTTGTGTAGAAGTTGGCCAGTGAGGTAATGTTGTAATTAACGGCGATTTTTTGTTTTGCTTCCTTGTCCTCTTGAAATGAAGCTACTTTGTTGGACACTTTCCCGGATTAGTTCGGGAATGAATCGTGAGCTACGACGATCAAAGACGGAAATCTCATACACCCGTACCTTATACCTAGTATAGTACGATTCGAAAAGACTAGAAATTATGTTTCACGGCTCTCCACTTTCTTTATCTTCATCATTTCTGCCCTTTCTGAATTATCCTATCCTTATGGACCTAACCTTGGGCAATTTCACTACCAACCCCTTTCTCCTGCGGACCTTTACGGAGGTAGGGCGGAGCCCCTGAGATGAGACGAAAGCTTTGATTGGGACTCCTTTCTACTTGTCCAAGTAGAGCTTATTAGGAGGATACTCCCTTGCTCGCCTGAATGAAGATCCAATTAGTCTATATTGGTGGGGCCTGAAGCTTGAGAATGACCTCTCAGTCGTGATAACAGCTGTTTCTGCGCTGAAACAATATCCCATCCCAGAAGACCTTTGGCTGAGATTTGAGATCCTTCACTGCCGAAACAAAAAGCCGCTTCCTACCAACAAGAGAAAAAAATTATCAGGATATCGAAAATGGTCAAATCGCCCTGCTAGCTTAAGTAAAAGAGAGTAATCGGGAGTAGTGAGAGTCAACCGCCGATGAGCCAAGAAATTTTCTCACGCGTAGCCGTCGGTGGTTGTTAGGAAGTCAGCTTCGAACCCAATTTCGTACTAGCGTACGTACTCAAATCTCTGCTTTCTTTTTCTTAAGTAACGAAGCGCTTTCAATTCCCCTTGCTTGAGTAAAGGATGGCTGTCAGCCTCCGAAGACCTAAGTGGTGTAGTTGCTCTCTCTCACAGTCATGAGTCAGTCTATCTTTAGCTTCTATTTAGGAGCTGCTAACCTCACTTTGTTCGGGAAAGGCTTTGTAGGAATTCGGCCATCTTCCTCGGTTGTTGGTTCACCTCATGAGTCAACTACCTGCTTTCCCGCCCATTAACAGAAGGAGAACTGCACTTTGTGAGATAGCGATCTCATTATCCTTAGGCCCTCTTTCGTCGTCAGCTGACAGACGAGAAGGGGAAGGACTACAACTAGCCAGCTGTAACGACTGGGAACTGCTCTTACTGGGCGAGATGAACTTCAACATTCCCTCTCTCTATGTATTTCTAGATATCGGTAATTCGAGATGCGCTTTACCACATATGAAAGTCAGGTTTCTAGGTGTGGATGAAAAAACTAAGCCGAATCCCAACGGAAATTTGGTTTTTTCTTTTGGTAGTTGAAGGCGAGATGTAGACTTATTGAACGTGAAGCTACAAAAAATCTAATTAGAGCGATGTTGATGTATCTTCAAAGTACTTTCAAAGAAAGCCTTGACTTTCATGAAGAGGCGTAGGCCGATCCGACTCGAACCTTCCTTCTAACCTTCACCTGAGATGAGATCTTTAGAACAACCAATGCTAGTTTGGGATCTATCTAGTGAGCAGAGCTCTTTCATTAGAAAGAAATCTTTGTCTTTCTGAGCCTTAGTCGAAGGAGGAATCAATCGAAGCCTTATGAATGCAAATCAAGTTCATGCGGAAGGAAGAAAGTGCTCATATCCGGCAAGGTGATCAGCTACGAAACTTCTTTCAATGGGATCGGTTCTTCCTGTCAAAGCTGACCCGAGACACAACTTGGATAGCCCAAACCCAAGGAACTTATATTATATACAGGGGTATGGAATTACAGTAAAAACGATCGAAAAACAACTAACAGCCAATCAGATCGTATCGAAAACGATATTGATGTCAGGCCTAACCATGCCATTGTGAGGGGGCAACGGTAAACACCAGGGACAACACTCTTGATATCTAATCTCATTTCGTAAGTCAAACAAAGTAGGCGAACGCCCTCTTGACTTTCTTTTACAAGTATATAAATACAATAGATATTTAAGTTCAGTTTGGCACGTCGCTGCGCAGGAAACTTACTTTTATATTAGGCCCAAAAATATAGCCATACTATAATAAAGGGGAAAAGAATATAGCTCTTCAAGGCAAGGCCCAAAAATATAGCCAATATATAGTAAGGGGGATTAGGTGCTTCGGAGGAGCAAGCAGTGAACTACTCGGGAGCTTGGTGCTTGAGGAGCGAGTTCAAGGACGCGGAGACCAATCACAATGCATGCATCTCTGATCGACCTATCCCACTATGCGGTGTTCTAGTTAGATTATTATATATAGTAGTCGCGGGCAAAACTTGAAGTCGCTTGATGCTCCCGGTCTTTCTTTCGATCCGGGCACCTCCTCTTGGCAAAGTAACGAAGCAATCCGATCTTCAGAATCTTCGTTGGTTGCTATGCCGACTCAGAATCAATCTCAGAAAGAAGAGACAAGGGCAGAGAAGACTAGAAATTTAGCTTTTCAAAAGCAGAGGCGGGTGCGGCAAGAAACTCTTCCCATCATCCGACAGACAAGTGGCACGCGTTAGACCTAGCGCTTCACTATAGCGAGTGGAGCAAGCAGAAGCAGTAGGAAGACTGTGATCAGGAGATGATAGCCAGCCATAGTGCCTGGGGAGGTTGAGGACTCGGCTAAGGCGGGGAAGACGCAGCCGCTCCGGCCTCAACTGAGCTCTCAAGCAGCGGTGGTAGCATACTGTGCTCTGCCTCTGCAACCACGGAGTCAAGCGACAGCGCGATCTCCGCAACCACTTAAAGCGTGATCTCTGCAAACCTAAGAGCTATTGAGTCTTTAGCAGTGGCAACAGTTGAGCTATGCGCCATATAAAGTAATTTCGAGGAAGAAGAGTCCGTATCCTCCGCTATGCGCCATATAAAGTAATTTCGAGGAAGAAGAGTCCTCCGCTACCGGGGCATGCAAAGCTAAATCAAAGCAAGAAGTCGCTTCTGACCTATCGAAGCAAGTCCTTCTTTGCAAATCACGTGGAAGGTCAGATGATAGCCGGTTCACGTTCCAGGATAGGAGCGGATAGGGTCCAATGCAGTCCGACTAAGAGCTTCAGTAATCAAAGTAAGATAAGTCAGATAAGTAAGGTAAGACAGTGCTCATGGGAAGTATGGGATAGGGTAGGGCCAAGAAAGATTCATTCCAGGATAGGAGCGGCAGAGGTGCGGCCCTGGCGGAGAACAATCTGGGAAGAGACGAAGGTCGAGCAATGAATCTCATCTCGATCACGCAGGTCTTGAGAAAAGGGGCGAGATCTCTGCAATCCTTATCCTCGGAAAGTTGCTTCAAACAACAGAAAAAGTAGTCCGCAGCAAAAGGAGTGCTTTTCTTATTGAGTCGGGTAAAAAGCCAGTTCTCCGACATCTAGTGGCTGAAAGATCGCACTTTGACGAAGCCACTACTTTTCTTTTCTTCTTGAGTCGGGTCTTCAGCACTAGTGGTAGGGGTAGGGCAAACGATGCCTGGGGAACAAGAGAAGAAAAGACGAAGTGCGACTGTGGGAGTAAGGTGTTTCACCTATTACAAGAAGCGGGGTTCGGTGACCGAGGCTAAGAATTCCAGCAGATGCGGGTCAGATTCCCAGTGAAAGGTTCGATTCCCCCAGTCGTCAAGTCAAACTAGGGAGGGTGCAATAGATGGCAAAGCTCAGTAGCGGCTCTTTGCTTGTCTTTGCTTGTCTTTCAGACCCTTTCTTCTCGGATCGACCAAGAACTGGTGCGGTACTGTACTATATATAGGATAGGTATTACGTCGCAGGCTCGTTCCTCTCCGAAGCATGCCTACCAGCTCTTCCTCTTCAAGATCAAGAGTTCATGGACCGGATCGACCAGGCAAGTGAAACGTAGTGGAACGCGCCAGAGACTCATAAAGCAACTGCTCACTAGGACCGGACACTAAACGAAAGCGAGGGTGCGACCAGAATTTACTTTTATATTAGCCCCAAAAATCTAGTAAATTCTCAAGAGGGTGAGCCCAGTTGGAGGAGCTCCCTCTATACGGTAAGCGGAGGTAGCGACGCTGAAAGAAGATTCAGAAGGGCGAGGATTATATTATAGGAGTGAGTCAGTCTTCTTCTTCTACGCGAGTTCAAGGGACAAGTGCAGCTACGTGAAAGGGAGCTACACGCGGCGGGATCGAACACTCAACTCAAGCTTTAGAAAGATATAGATGGCGCAATAGAAGAGAGCTCGGCTAGTCAATAGAAGAGAGCTCGGCTAGTCTAGTTGGTTTGCTCATACGATTCATAATCTTTATATAATAGAATAGTTGGTTTCGGGTCTCAGTCTTTGAGGGAGCGTGAATGGTCATACTAGATCAGAGGCTGCGAATGCCCATCCCAGGTAAGCGACTCAACTCAATTAGGCTCTGAAAGAGTAGGGGCGACCAAAGGGAAGAGCGGGTTCACGAACGAAGAAATACACGAGGAGCGGGTGAACGATCTTTGAAAGCCGAGAGCGCTGTGGAACGCTATGGAAGCAACCGGACGAACTCACGAGCCCAGGAGGAGCTGAAAGCCCCGGACAGCACAGGTAGGCTAAGCAAAGTCTATTCTTAAATATAGTAAATTGAGGACTAGAAGTTCCGGAGGAGCAAGCGATAGCGTCGGGGCAGGAGCGAATGCAGTGACGCTATACGGTAAGAGCACAGCAGCTACAATCAAAGCAATCAGAGGATGCTTTCTTATTCTTATTATAATAGAAAGGAAAGGTAAGAGCTACAGAGTTGAGCGAGTTTGCAGAGGAGCTTTGCGAAATCTTTGCAATCCACCTGAGGACGAGATATGAATGTGATCCGATATGAGTTTGGTCCAGTGCTCTAGTTCTTTATTCATAATGAATGTGATCCGACAGAGAAGTTGCAAATCAAAGCAACGAGAAAGCAGAGCTCTTCGCGATGAAAGGCGTGACGATGAGCTGCGGAGTCCAGTCCCCGCTTTGAAGAAAGAAGCTGGGCTTTGTAGCTGATCTTGCCCCAGCCTAGCGGAAAGACCGGGCCCTTTTTCGGTGCTATGCGAGGAGGGCTCAGTCTCTTCTTGAAGGAAAGGGCCATACTATAATATAAGCACCTTCTCATTAGTTCATTACTGAAATTCTGATGTTGTTTAATTATAGTAAGAGTAGTGGGGCTCGCGGGCGGTAAGAATCAAGGTTGCACTCACGCACTTCATTTGTTCTCAGAAAAGCATCTCAAATCACTTAATTTCAAAAAGGAGTTGCTGTGTTGTCAGTCAACTAATCTCAGAGGTCCGGTACGGCAAGAACTTATTGTTGGGAAGCGAGCGAGTAAACCATTTAGCTAGCGCAAGCAGATTGATCGAATATAACTGTTCAAGGAGTACGAGTGTTTCGGGTAGGCGGATCAGTCGAATCCTTTATCCTTATAATTTTCTTTCATAAGACCGGTCTGAGGAGCGAACTACGTGACGCAGGCCTAGCTGATTGGCCAAGAGCTCGGGAGGGCAGTTCGAAAGGAATGAGGGCATGCGATCTCTGCAATCTCAATTGCTACTTCTTTGCTTGCAATCCGCAGCTGACCTTTTGAAGCAATTCGTCCCAGGTAAGACGACTCTCAATGGTGGTTTAGAGGAACGGCTTTGTTGAGCGGTGCGAGTTTCGCCTATATCTTGCTTGCGAGTGAAATGGTCGGGGATAGTTCTCTGATTGGATTGGAAAGATTCAATTAGCCATGCTTCTCTACATGCTTCTCTAGTTCAATTAGCCATGCTTCTAATATAAGAAAGGAGTTCAAAAGCATAGTGAGGCCTGGCAAAGAAGTGGGACCGGTGAGAGCTACAGTAGTGCTGTGCTCATGGGAGTCGTGGGAAGATAGGCTCACTCAATCCATCGTCTATTTTGGAAACTGTGGCCAGCGAATCTGAGTTTAGCCCTCGTGTGATTATAGGCTCGAGTTTTCTCTGGAGTTGTCGAGGATTTATTATAGTATGGCAAAACCTTTCCTAGGCGACCTTTGGGAGAGAGAAGGTGCGTAGTCTCGCACGCATGCCATGTCGAAGCGGAGGAGAGGCTGAGTTCCGTTCCAATAGTCCCAGGCTTAGATCTACCAGACTCTATACGGGCAACAGTTGAGCGCAGCGAAATCTTTGCAACAACTCAGGCAGCGAACGGGCGAGCATAATAAAGGTGCTATGCCTCATGCCCAGGTCAGCGAAGGGCCAAACTAGTAAGTAGATCTTTCGTAGTTTTGAATAGAACTACTCTTGCAGGCACGCTGTAATCCGCTGCGACAGCGACGTAAAGCAGAAAGCATCATCTTCAGCCCATGTAGCGGTGCCTGCCATGACATGCCCACGTAGCGGTGAGTTATGGTCGGGTAGTTCAATAGTGATCTTGTCTCGGCTCGCTGACTGATGCGCAACAGAGTCAAGCTACAGAGTTAAGCGGAGCAGCAACAGTTGAGCTATGCACTACGTGGATTGTTGAGCTATAATCGCCAAATATATATACAGGGCCGGGGAATTCTATAATTAAATAGTTCTCTTGTCTCTCTTCTCAGGGAAGTAATCTGTGGGTTTTGGTCGGACCATCATTATTGCCTTTGCTTCTTACGACTCCGAGGTGCATGCTTTCCATGATCTAAAGTAAAGAGGAAGCAGTACTTGATGGAGGGAGAGGTGCGGAGGATTGCAAACGATCTCTGCACGGCTAAGCAGCCTACGATCTCGAGTAGTTCTCTATTCATGCATGATAGAGTAGGTAGGGAAGCCTCTGAAGAGCGACTGATTCAGAGCACATTGTGATACCGTAGACCCGTCAATAGCTTATCGTACTCGGGATCGGGAGCGGATGGTTCAATTCTGGACTTGGACTGCTACTGCGCTATCTGCTGTGCTGGCCTGAGCTCAGGACGGAGGAAGCGTTCTATTCTCTCTTTTCTAGGTCCTCGGAGTCCCTTGCCTAATCATCTTCGGAGCGAGTGAGAGTGAGACTCGGCATCGGTAGTCCAAAGCAATCAATTTACCTATCTATCGAAGCAGCTACGTAGCAGAGTTGAGCTAAGAAGTTAGTTGAGAGTTAAGCTTTGCAATCCACTAAGGGCTCCGTCAAGCTATTGAGTAAGCGACATGAGGACAGCCTCCACCTCTAATGGGTTGTTGATTCAAGAAGTAGGCTCTGAAAGAGCTATCGAAGAGACGGGAGGAAACGTTGACCGGGCAGCTAACGAAGAGAATGGGAATGCATCGTACGTGCCAGGAACAAGCACAGCGTCGTAAAGAGCTATGGCAGAGTCAAGCAGCTTCGTTGAGCGCAGCGTAATCTCTGCATAAACTGCAAACACTCATTAGAATATAACAAACACTCATTAATAAGTATCGGAGCTGGACCAGACCTGCAGGCAGTTATCCATTTCGGGAGCAGGACCTGAACTCGAGTCAGAGGAGCGGCGGGACCGGAGATCCCAGGCAGTCAAACCAAACCCGGGTAAGACTAACCGTCCCCTTGCTAGGCGTGCTCTTCCCTTTGCTAGGCTCAACCGCCTCTCCTTCGAAGGGCTTAGAGGACATAGTTCGATAGGCTTAGGGGGCGGAATTTACTTTATTTTAGGGCCTCTCGTGATAGCTTCCCCCCATAGTGAGATCTTCCCCTTTCCTGCTCGTTCAACTGATCCGCCTGATCTAATCTGCTCTTCTGCTCGCTCAATTGCTCCCACGTCGTTTAACTCGTCCCTCGTTCTTCTTTCTGTCTCCCCGGATAGGAAAACTTATTCTTTTCTCGGTCTCTTCGTGGGCTGGCGGGTGAACCTTGCTCTTCCGGATAGTAGACCAGACTAAGGAGACCTGTCCCAGTCAAGTCATCTCGGTTCATATCGACTGACGTCCTCTCTGCTTCTTAGTCTTCTTGGCTTCTTAGTCTAGGACCCAGAATGCCTTCTATTGAAGAACAGTCGACAGAGACCTACTGCTGATGAGTGAGTGCGAGGCGGAGACCTTGGCATGAATGAGCGAGCCCGGGCTCAATTCATAAGATCAGAGATTGGCTTCGGCTAATCCCACCTGCGTAGGTGTCCCAGCATGTCAACTCATCATGCCAGGGCTAGGGATCATAGAGTCATCCCTGGTCAGTCGAATCATTCTTATCTTATCAAACAAAAGGAGTGCTTTTCTTAAATTTGATTGTAAGAGAGTCGGGGAAGCATGACCATAGAGGGTCAAGGGCGGTTGAAGCAAGTAGAGAACACTTCTTCAAAGGTAATGATATAAGTCGAGCAGTAGAGAACACTTTTCTGAGCCCACTCTGCGGAATGAAGAGGAGGCAAGACTAGACCAGAGGAGAAGGCAGTGCTGAGGTCGGGGAGTAGAGTACAGTACCATGCGACTGCAACTAGTCCGATTCAATGCGGAAGTTAGTTGGTTGATCTATCTCCTTATGGGCAGACGAATCTGCGTGCGGAAGTGAAAGCTAGCCGACTGCTTGCTGATGACGCCCAAATTAGCTTTATCAGAGGATCGGAGGGCTTCGTTGAGCTATGCACGGCTAAGCAATGCAAAACACGGGTGAGGAGCCCCTCGTAGTTGGTTGCTTCCGGAACGCAGACTCTTAGCTTCTTAGCTCAACTCATAAACTCTGCTACTCTGCCCGGTGCGCTCATTCGATTCATTCGACGAGGAGAGTAATGGCTCAACTTCTTAGCTCAACTCTGCTACTCTGCCGCTATTGGATTGGCTCAACCGCTCAACAAAGTGTCTTAGCGTCGCTTGACGGAGCCTCTCACTAAACAATAATGCGCTTACTCGGCCAATTCGCGGCCTAAAATAAATATAAATTCCGCTATCGCGCATTATGTGCTTTTTTTCTAATACTCATCCTGGTAAGAAGGAAAGCAAGTGCTGATTGATGTGGTGCAAGTGAAAAGAAAGAGAGTCCCACATTCACTGAATTATACTATACATCGCCTTTATGTGTTTTTTTGATGTCGTCTTCTCTTTCACTGAATGGAAGATAGAGTTCTGCTGGAGTGAAGGCTGCGGAACCCTCTACTGGAGAGGACGGTGGAAGATAGAGTTCTGCTGTCTTAGGGCTGGGAAACTAGAGGCCTGGACGGGGAAGGACTAGAAGGCTGGCCATAGGAAGGCTGGTTTGGATTCCGCCAGAGTTGAAGATCGAGTTCTGCGGCTGCAGAAGAGAGCTAGAAGAGCTGAGCGGCTGGTCTTGCTGTGCAATCTCCGGCCCGGCTTCAACATCCCTACACCAAAGGGACGGACAAAGGAGGCAGGGCTGAGGGTAGGTTAAGGTGGCAGTCTGCTGCTTACCGGGCAAACTGACTGGCTGCATGCGCTGGCTTTTGCTTCTTTTTTGGGGTTGCTGGTAAGGAGCATCCAAGGCTTGGAGTTAACTAGCAATGGCAAAGAAGGCTCGGAAAGGGACGTCCACACGTGGTGCTGACGTGGTTCTTTGTCTTGAGGCCGATGCCGGACTCTCTTCAAATGATAGTAGCGGATTTGGAGGGTGGTCTAGGTACTGGTAAAGTAGCTTTGAATGGGAATGAGGGGGCTAACCTTGCTGCAAGGTGTGCTGGATTGAGGGCAGATGCGGCTGGTGGAGGTGACCTGGCCAAATCTGCCTCTGCGGCACTGGATTCGAGTGGAGGGCGTGGCAAGGGAGGATGTGGCAAGGATTGAGATGGAAGCGGGTAGGCAGCACGGATGTTGGAGAGGATGAGGGCCAGAGGGCTGATAGCGCAGGTGGACTTGCTTAGATTCAATGCCCCACACAGCTGAAGGTTCAATCAGTGAGCACCGCAGCACCTATTGAGACGGCAGCGAATGGGCGGGAGCGGAGAAGAGAGAGAAAAGGATGGTCAAGTACGGCAAACTGCTCATCTACAAAAACTTGGTGGGCGACTTGAGCGGATCTCGACACGCTTTCTTACTCCCGCCTAATCGGTTGCTTCATTGGGAGATTTCCGGGCAGGGCTGGGGTGGTCTCAGTGGCCAGGAGATGGTGAGTACAATATCTATACCACATGCACCGCAGTGGGTGGACTCTTTTCCGCTTTGACTCAGGTGAAGATCGAGATCGGGTGCTACAAGGAGGACGACACTTTTCATTTGGGATTCTAAATGCCACGGTGCTTTTTGTATGCTGAGCCGGCAATCATTTCCGGCTTGGGTGCAAATCCATGGACTCTCGCCTGATTGTTGGACCCCGTGGGTCTGAACTCTTCGCCTTCTCTTCTCGCGCTCTAGCTAGCAAGCATGGGTGGAAAATGGAGTTATAAGCGGTATGAAGTGACCTCTTTTTGTGTGAAAAGATTTGGGACGTGTCACCACCGCCCCTATTTATAGTTCTCACTCGGCCCTCTCCCTATGGTCGAGCTATCTGACACGTCGGTATCCCTCGTTCCTCGTCTTTCATTTGATTAGCTTAGTTACCATACCAGTCCCCTAGTCTTTGCGCCCAGGTGAACGCAGCGCAAGAAAGAGCCCGTCCTATTTCCGTATCATTGACACAATATAATTGAAAGAATCAGAATCACAGAAGAGACAATGAAGCCTAGGTCCCTTTATATCGATTCAACAAAAAGAATCAATGCAACGAAGATAGGAGCCTCGTTTGTGGTTCTTTCGGTTCCTAGCCTGAGT
Organism: Curcuma caesia; assembly: GCA_037834155.1. Lineage (NCBI taxonomy): Eukaryota > Viridiplantae > Streptophyta > Magnoliopsida > Zingiberales > Zingiberaceae > Curcuma > Curcuma caesia. The sequence continues at coordinate 632,941 of JBBMKF010000067.1, read as the reverse complement.
TCTTCAGCGCTCCGCATCTTATCTTCACCCCTTCGTTCATTGGCTCGTGATGGCATCGCTGCCTGGATTCGTGCTCTCCTTTTCCCTGATCTGATCTCTGAGGGGGATGTTTTCCTCTTGCTGTACCCATCTTTCACTCCTGCATTCTCTTCTACAATTGCTACATTTACTTTTATATTGGCACTCCTGCATTTTCTTTATTCTCTTCTCTCATCATTATATACCATTCTTAATACCCAAAGGAGATAAATAGCCCCTTTGGCCCTGCATTCATAATATAAGTTCTAATCCGCCTGTATATAATATAACTCTG
>JBBMKF010000067.1:618694-632528 GCA_037834155.1 Curcuma caesia | reverse complement strand
TAAATAGCCCCAAAGGGGCTATTTATCTCCTCTGCTACGCAATTTACGCCAATATATAGTAAGGGCCGATCGCCAAATATATGGTGGGGCCGACCGCAATTTATACAATTTACTATATTTTAGGCCATGAACGACTTGCAGCAACAAGTCGTCAATGGTGTACCATTGACTCTTCGGGATCGCAATACCGTAATTTCAATATTAGGTCCGAGTGACTTAGACGGGGTAGAGTGAATGGCCGATAGCCATTCACGTAATACCAGTAATTTGCTGCATCGCGACGTGAGTGAATTCCTTAAGGTGCACAGAAGGGGGGCTACCGATCAAATCCAAAAGAGGAGGTGGTCACATTGATTCGGTGATCGTACGATGCCTTCTTTCCTTCGAATTGAATGCCAAGCCAAAATAGTCGTTAGCGGTCACAATCTTAGCATCCCGATTGTTTCATGCGGAAGGAGGCTTTTTATTCCATTTCTGTTTCATTTCATTAATTTAACTATATTAGGGAGGTACAGTAAGAAAGTGAAAGTTCGTCACACGAATGCGCATAAGAAGAACTCATTAATTAATCATTCCGGTGAGGTACTGACTTTACTTAATTACTTACGCGTCTATCTGAGAATAAAGTATAGTAAGAAAGCGGATAAGAGAAAGGAAAGACAAGAAAGTGTTCGCAAGGAAAGCGGATGAAATGATGGAAAGACAAGAAGACAGAAAGCAAGCATAAAAGCATAAGACAAGAAGGACAGCTCACTTACACCGCTAACATGGCATAAACTAAAGAACTGAAGGAGAAGGGCCGTAGGGATCGCAATACCGTAATTTAGGGAGATGTTAGGAGCCTTATCTTATTGAAAGCCGGGAATTCCTTAAAGGGTTATGAGCCTGGGGTAGATTAAGAGGAATGAATCTTCCTTATTGTATTGGAAGTAGCTCGAGCATGGTAATGAAGAGGACTCATTGAGCAGAGTTTCCAGTAATGTAATTGAAGATTTTGAGTGCTTTTTACCCATAAGGAGACTGAAATTGTTGCAAAAATGACCCCATCCCCAGAGCAACACTGGTTTTAGGCCTTACGGAGATCACATTTCTGGAAGCTGAGCCTTCTCACCGATCCGGCTTTCCTACTTTCAGAGAGAGACTGGTTTTAGGCCTTGATTTACTATATTTTTGGGGATAGATTTCTTGATGAAATTCACCCATTCCCAGAGCGACACTGGTTTTAGGCCTTACGGAGACTGCTTTTTTTCTCTTTTTCACTGAATCTACGAGCAACACTGGTTTGGGCCCATTAAGAGATAGGAATTATCAGTTCAAAGCACACCTTCTCCGAGCAACACTGGTTTGGGCCCTATATGAGCATGAGATCAACTGTTCCATTGGGATTGGAATTAGTGGCATGGCTAGGAGGATAAGGCACCAGTGGCATGAGAGGGAAAGCTTTGATCGCTAGTTTGCTTCGCTTCGCATGGATTTCTTTGGATTGCAGAGATCGCGCTCCGAACTGCAGAGATCTCGCTACGCTCCACTCTGCCGCTGCGCTTACGGAGCTCGCTGTCGCAAACTGCGCCTCCCGTCACCGACTTCGGCTGTCCTCGCACCGCTCGTCTTTCCTGTCGCTTGACTCCGCTGTTTTACTTTGCCGCTCCGCACCTCGATATGAAATCGGTGAGCCGGCACATTTCGTTGCTCTTGACAGCCTCCTTAGCACTCCCCTACACGCATCACTAGTTCGCTAGGCCATCCTATATACCCCAACTTTACTGAATGCTTGCGATAGGTAGAGCCAGCATTCCCACTGCTTGGGTCGGAGATCGTACTCTCTGATCTCGCGGAGCACTTATCAGATTGGACTGGACTCAATTTCTCTCTATTCCTTTTCCACTGATCCCATCCGTAGCCGAGTATGGTCTTTTACCTTTCTCCGAATCTCATGAAGACTACAAAGACAGCCTACTGGGACAGATTACTTGAATGGGAAAACTATAACTATCTCTCCGATTCCCCTCCTCCTCTTTCACTCGTTCCACTCACTCGCTACCTGAAAGACAAAAGAAAAGAAATAGCACAGAATCCAATTCACTGAACGGAAACTGAGAAGAGAGACAAGAGAACTATTTAATTATAGCTCACAAGAGAACTATTTAATTATATTTATATATAGCTGAACTCTCCTTATATAGCAAAACTCTATTCCGGCCAAATATATAGTAAGGGCAAAGAGTTCCTAATCTATCTCATTTGGCTGGCCCTATCTCTCGCCTGTCCCCAACTTGTCCTTAACCTGGGACTGAGAGGTTGGGTTTGACTGCCGCACCGGAGCACAGAGCCATTGAGAGTCTCCCTCGATTGAGTGCTCACCACCGGCTCTGGATAGGTAAGCGGTAAATGGTAAAGCAGCGGTAAATAGATCGCAGAGATTGTTTGTTTGCATTGCTTTGATCGTTTGTTTGCAGAGATATAGCTGTCCTTTAATTCTTTTTAGGATTGCTTTTAAGTAGCATAGCTCAACTTTGCTTTGCCCCGCTTGACTCTGCCCGTCCGATGCCGTCCTTTAACGGAGAGCCTGGGATCAAAGATCTAGAACTGCCTGGGGGATCTACTACTGTAGCCTATCCCTTTACCCAAACTGAACCGTACTCTTCTTTCACGTCGCGATGCTCGCTCGTTCCTCCCTCTCTTTCTCTGCCCTCGAGAACCACACTACTATTACGAGTCCCATCGCATGCACTCCACACTCAGACTACCCGAAATAGCTTAGTTGACAACTCTTACAATAAAATAAAAGAAAATAAGAGACTTCGCCCTTCCATCTCTTCCGAAGCTACATGCGTCAGCCAACTGAGAAGAGAGAAGAGAGACATAAAGTCGTTCCTCTCTCTCTCCCTTTAGGTCGAGCTATCTTACGATACCCTTTAGGTCGAGCCAAGCAACAGGTCTAACATGGCCTAAAATATAGTAAATTGTATAAATTGCTACATTTACTATATTTTTGGGGCTCCTCAATTGTATATATTAGGGCCCTGTATATATATTGGGGAGATAAATAGCCCCAAAGGCTATTGTAGACTAATCCAATCGACTCTGCGTAGCAATTTCACTCCTCAATTTACTATATTAGGGGCAGAGGAGTAAATTGCTACATTTACTATATTTTGGGGAGTGAAATTGCTACGCATAGGAGTGAAATTGCCCCTAATATAGTAAATTGAGGAGTGAAATTGCATAGCAGAGGAGTGAAATTGCTACATTTACTATATTTTGGGGAGTGAAATTGCTACGCAATTGTAGACTATCCGCCTTACTATAATATAAGTTCAAATATATATACAGGGCCGCCATACTATAATATAAGTTCAAAGGAGATAAATAGCCCCTTTGGCCCTGCATTCATAATATTAAGTTCTAATCCGCCTGTATATAATATAAGTACCTCTGCTACCCCTGATTAGTCGTAAATAGCCCCAAAGGCTATTTATCTGCTCTGCATAGCAGAGGTACTTATATTATATACAGGCGGATTAGTCTACTTAGTCGTAAATAGCCCCAAAGGCTATTTATATGCATCTGCGTAGCAGAGGTACTTATCTTATATTATATACAGTTAGTCTACGCCAAAGGGGCTATTTATCTTCTTGGGGCTATTTATCTCCTTTACTAGATTTTTGGGGAGATAAATAGCCTTTGGGGCTATTTACGACTAATCCGAATCGGCCCTAAAATATATAAATAAATTATAGCAACTTATATTTATTTTAGGTGGTGTATTTCGACCAATTTACTAGATTTTAGGAACTACTACTTTTGCAGGCACGCAATTATACTGGTAATAATCTGCTGCGAATGTAATGACGCGGTCTCGTTAAAGGCGATTGATTTATAGTCTTCAGTTAGATGGGGGTACGATAGGGGAAGTTTCAAAGAGAGAAGTGCCCCCTTAGGCAGCAGAGCTATCTGTAGCTTCAGGGAATAGCTCCATATGGGCTCCTCAGTAGAGAGAGACGTCAGGCGACCAGGTGCTCTTTATTAGGATGGATCCGTGACTACAAGACCGTTAGAAGAGAGAAGTTTAGCCCTGTATATATATTGGGCCAAACGAAGACCAATCTAATGGAAGGCCCATAGAAGAGAGAGAGGGAGCGTCAAAGTACCTCTAGTTGAACCCGTTGAGTGGAAAGAGTTGATAGATTTAAAGTGGGGCTCTATACATGAGCGACTCATACTTGTAAATGACGGACCTATCTAATCAATATAGTAAGAAGAAGAGTGCCCGGACAGCGCTATCAGTTATTGGACAGGTATCAGTCACAGACCACATAGAAGAGGACAACCTGAATCAGTCTCGTGAAATTGCTCATTAGAAAGTCAAGTAGAGTTAGATCATTATGAAGTCGAGTTCAATAAGTGGATGTCGTAGTAAAGAATAAAACTGACTTGACTATCGACCAGGAATTTAAGTCAGAAGTTTATCAATAAGAGGTTTTGGAATAGCGGGCTGGGCCTGGCTCTCTAAGAGCTTGGGCAGTAGCTGTGCGACGTGACTCTCTAACTCTGGTTGGGGAGGGGATGGGAAAAGTCTATCCAGGGATAAAGCGCAGCCACTTGCATCGGCGCGGAAAGAAGCCAGAGGCTCTGAAGCTGTAGATGAAAGAGAAAGTCGGCACCTATAATAATATTGGGCCTCTTCTGTTCGGGGGGACGGACGAGTGCCCGCCGACCTGTACTATGAGTCATGCGTGGAAAAAGGACTGCGTCACGGGCCACGTCGCATAGCTCGTTCGTCAGTTCCTCTTTCAGAGCCTTACTTCGATAGTTGAACTTCAGAGAGGTAGGAAGACTCAAGAGATGAGAGTGAATCGGTCACAGTCGATGGCCGGAAATCGGTCACAGTACCGGATAGGAAAGTGGGATGGAGTATAGGCTCTTCAAACCTTCTTTCTAAGCCTGGACTTCAATTAGCTACGTGCAAGTGGGAACAAGTGGGACTCTTTCTTTTCAGACCAATCCCGCTTCCACTTATGGTTATGAGCCTGCGGACCTATACCAAGATTCTTTAGCTGAGAAATCTCACTGGCATTCTTGCTTTAGATTCGCCTAGCTACCATATAGAGTTGTAATCAATCCAGTTCAGATCGCCAGACAAGGGGAAGAAACCGACCGGTAGGGAGAGAGACCGATCGACCGGGCATGACCCAGAAAGAGGGACTGAGATTCTCATCCTACGGTAGAGAAATAGGACAGTAAGAGCTAGAGCAGAACTTGGGGTCTGTACGTATGAATCAAGAACTTCTAGTGCGGGTCTTCTAGGGTCTTTGTCCGCATCCGAGAGTTCTGACCTCCTTTTCCATAAGTAGCGTACAAGAGGGTTGGTTGCTTGACTTGGGACCGTCAAGTATTCGATTAGCTACTCCGATGGTCCGGTAGAACAGTTGGGCGAATCTCTCTTTTGAGTTTCAGTTCTACCAGTCCCTATCAAAGAGCAGAGCGGTTGGTAGTGCGGGTACTGGTCTTCTTCGGAGATGGGAGTCTGAGAGGTCCACATGCAGACAGAGGCTCCCTTGACGCTCCATTCGCATCTCCTCTCGCGATAGATATAGATAGAGATTTGATATCATCTTTCGATAGATATGGATTGCACCTATTTCTGCTCCCAGATCGTCATTATCCGCCGATGGATGGGACAATGGAGGAGTTGTCTGGCTAAAGCCTTGGGTTGTGCGCTGATCTACTTCAATGGTTATAGGTACTCGTGAGAGGCATGGCATGTTTTCCTAGTCAAATCAAGGTCCGAGGAAACGACGGGTCAAGGTCCGAGGTAACGACGGGCTCAAATCAAGGTCCGAGTGAGTTAGACGGGGCGAGTGACATAACATAATAAGAGCGGAATGACGCGGCTTGAACGGTAGGGAGAAGGAAAGATCATGCTAGCGTAGCCCCCTTCCCGATCCGATGAGAGCAAAAGAGTGAATGCGCTCCTGACAGCTGGAGGCTCAGTCTGTCTTGGAGTTCTCACCCGAGAATGAGACCTCCGGATGCGCCAGGTAGACTCAATTTACCAAAGTCATCAGCAACCGACGGTGGAATAGTGATCATTGTGTCTGAGCCTATTTTTGCACTCACTTAGGCGAGGCGGAAGCATAGGTACACGAGCAAGCAGGTGGTTGTAAGAAGGGGAGCGAGAGTCTTTACTTTATGTGAAAGGTTTAAGTGGACTTCTACACGCCAACTATCCCTTCCTGCCCCTTTGTTGAATCTGATCCCGATCTGGTAAGCGCAGTAGTCACTTCTCGGGCGACCCCTCCTCCGTACCGGCTGCTTAACGATATGTGGTGTGAGGCACGAGGGGAAGATGAATGAGGCGAGCTACTATTAGGCCTCCCCCTCTCCTTATTCCTTCCTGCGCTCGTAAGCGGTCCTCTTCTTCAACTCAAGTTCAGTATAGCTCGGCAGCAAGGTCTTCATAACTGCCTAACCAGGGCGTTTGAGGTTTTGATTCTCATCCAGGAATATGAGGCTTGTCAGTTGAGATCCCTTATCGAGTGGGTGCCTGGCTAAGGACTGAAGCTGGCCTCCGAATCTAGTTATTGAAGGGGAACGTTCTAGCACGTATACCCTTGAGCAAGAAGGAACTGCGCTCCAGTAAGTTATGTTTTCAGCGGTACTCCACGTCGCTCTGCTCGTCCCTCCTTTCATCCCTTATCAAAGGGACTGGCACGAACCTTGGTCATAGGCTACCAGAGAGGATTCATATGCCAAGGTAGGTTGATGGAGATGATGCTGGCTCAGGTTTAGGTCCGGTAGGGAGCTTCCAGTCAGAGTTCAACAAGCATTGCCTCCCTTTCCTACGTTTGATAGTAGTACAATTCCCTATTACTAGGGAAAGGTGCTCAACTCAATCTTTTATTAAATTATAGTTTGAAGGCGGAATTTATATTGATTTTAGGCGTCGCTATCGCTCGCTCCTCGTACCTCTTCTTTCTTCTCGGCTTTCGTCGTTTCACGTCGCGATGCAGGTCGTGCCCAAAAAAAGAAGCCAATATATATACAGGGGGATTAGAACTTAATATTATGGCGGATTAGTCGTAAATAGCCCCTTTGGGGCTATTTATCTCCTCTGCGTAGCAGGGGAACTTATATTATAGTAAGGCGGCCCTGTATATATATTTGGCGATCGGCCCGGAAATTATAGCTCTGTTGGTGTATTTCCGCAATTTAACTATATTAGGGCCCCTAAAATCAAGTAAATTCCGCCTGTATATAATATAAGTTCAAAGGAGATAAATAGCCCCTTTGGCCCTGCATTCATAATATAAGTTCTAATCCGCATAGTAATAGCGTACTATACTTAGCGAACAGGCTCGACGCAGAGAGAGATTGATCAATATGCATCTCGAGCCTAAAAGAAATATAAATTCCGAAAGTGCTTCTTTTGGCAATTCAATACCCTATCCTTCTAGTTAGTCAACTGCCCATACACTAAATATAAGGGAGATAAATTCCGCATCAGGGTCTTTGGGGCTATTTATCTCCTTAGGCAAATATAAGCACCTCCCGATTCCTATTTACTTTAAATAAATGCATTGGTATGTGCATTTTTTCAATTACTAATCTTCTTCCCTCTCCTTACTTCTATAAATAGAATTTTTTCTTTTCTTTAATTTACTATATTAGGCTTTGCCCTACCTGAGGAGATAAATAGCCCCAAAGGCTATTTACGACTAATCCGATGCCGATCCGAATACGCCGGATCAGATTACGCTTATATTAGCCTAAGGAGATAAATAGCCCCAAAGGCTATTGTAGACTAATCCGATGTCGAATCATCCTACCCGCCTACCATAACCAGGTGTTTGTTTGTGTAGTAATCGGCCTCGGATGTATTTACCTTCCTTTTTTTCTTTTCCCTACCTGAGTCAGATCAAAGACTATGGAGAGCAACAAGAACAAGACCTTTCTCCTATTCGACTAACAGAGTTCTGATAATATTTGAAATATCACGACGCCTTAACGCAATGCCTGGTTAGATCCCGTGCCTGTAGCGTACGTGTTTGAGTTTGAAGTTGAGTACTCGTGCAGCTTAAGGAGGGTTATTTTCACTCTACAGGCCTCTAGCTCCCTTCCTAATTAGACTAAGGCTAAGGTCGTTCTAGGTCCAATACCAGGAACTCAACATCTCCAGGAATTCACAGAAGGCCTTACTATAATATAACCCTAAAATAAATATAAATTCCGCCCCTAATATAATAATAAGTCGCTTGAATTAAAGCCTCCGACCGGAACGAATGAATAAGGGACGTAGGGCTCGCAATACCGTAATTTAGGGCCGTAGGGCATAACCTGCATATATTCTCCCCTTTTTAGGTCTCGACCGGCTAAAATAGTACGAGATCAGATCTTATTATCGCTATACTGAATAAGTAGAGGAGGGTTCAGTGCTCTACCATAGGGGATAGGTTATCCAATTGCTCTACACAATATAAGCTAACGGCAGATCATTAGTAGTTTAGAATGGACATGTTAGACTCTAGCTGAGGAAAGAGAGCTAAGTGGGCAAGCTTGATAGTCAGAGGGTCTATGGAGACTCCATCATGAAAACTACCTGAGGGTCAGAATAAGAGCTCGAGCCAGGTTCGAGGGCCTCAGGGTCTCCCCCAATATAGGGTCTGAGGTCAGATCTAATAACATTTCGTGAAGTCTCTCTTTCGTAGTTAGATTTAGTAAAGTGGAGAGAAAGTGGTTTATTCATATACAAAGCAATTCCAATACTCACTATTGAGTTGCTGGCATCGCCCACGGAGCGGTACTAGTTCTAACTCTCATTTAGGGAGTTATCATATCAATCTTTTTTGGAGCTATCTTCTTTAGCGATAGGTACGAGTGTAACGAAAAGAGTAAATGGTACACCATTTTCGTAATACCTTAATTTGCTAGGAGAGACCAATAGGGATTACGTATATAAGAGCTCTCCAGACTAAGGAGTGAGACTCTCAGTGCTCGAGTGATAGCGATAGGGTATGAAAGAGATCTACCAATAGGATAGAGTAAATAGAACACCATTGTATACATGTAGCTGTTGAGCTCCATTGCTTTGGTCAAATTCACGCAACTATACTGGTAATAATCTGCTGAGGAACGAATGATAATGACGCGCAAGGACTCTTGGGGCAGAAAGGCTATGAAAGAGCTCTCGAGTAAGGGTGAGGGTATGCAATAGCTCGAGCTCAAGTTAGCTAAGAGTAGAAGGATGGCACCGACGTACATTAACTACTCTTCATACGTTCGTCAAGGGTATAGAAATAATATGTGTGAACAGTAACATCGGAACTCAGCTGCCTCCCTCCTCTGTTCTAATTATAGTTGCAGACGCACGGATAGGCGATCACAAGTTCTAAAGTGAGGTCTTTAATAAAATCTCTTATAAAGTAAGGTCTTAATGTAATATCTATATAGTTTATAAATTCTTTATCTCCTATAAAGGGATAGGGCCGAAAGTAATCAAATAATATGAGGCAGGGGGATAGGGTCTATAAGAGCTCTTTAATACCAGCCCACGGAGCGGTAAGCAGAATACAAGCAATCATCAGACTAGCTCTTTCCGAAGTTAAGTGAATAATAAGACTTATAATGGAATAAGTTGGCTAAGGCGAGAGGACCCGTTAAGGGCTCGAGCAATAGAATAGCGAGAGGTAGGAATGAAAGGAACGAGGGAAAGGACTGGAGGGCAACACAGCTTTCCCACTTTCTACCCGGATCAAATTGACTTAGGCAAAACTTAGTTGAGGTCCGAGTGGTTTTTTTACGACGGGGACTGAACTTTATCATTCTTATGTTCAATATGTTCAAATTCAAGTTGCATCAATAACAAAATAATTCAATATAAAGATAAAGATAGAGATAGAGCTGAAATTGGATAAATTCACTTCTTAACTCTTTAAAAGGGCTTTCGCGGGTTCAATGGGCTCTCGCATATAAGCTGGTTCCCTCTCTAGTAGTAGTACTTCTTTCACTTGGATGGGAAAGATTCATCTTGATCTGAGGGGTCTGTCTATATAAGATCTTCATCTTCATCCCTCCCCTTTTTAGTCGAGCCCCGTTATCATCCCTCTCCTTTTTAGTCGAGCCCTTTGGGCCTTAGTTCTCACTCTTCCCTCTCCTTGGAGTCGATCTTTTTCTCTTCCCTCTCGCTATCGCTCGAGCTATTTTATATCCTCGGAAGCAAACTCATCTAATGGGTTCCCCTCATTCAGATTCTATCGTGCGCTCTCATTCCGAAAGAAAAAAGAAGCAAGATGTTAGGAAAGAGCTAGTAAGATGATATGATTAACAGAACTTAGTAAAATGCAAGTCTTATTGTATTCATATTCTGATTCACTTCAGAACTTTCACTCTCGTTACTTTATAAATTGCTCCCTCTCTTAAGTCTTATAATGAACTCTTCTAAATCTAAAGGCCCTCCCCTTAGAACTTATATGTATGGCGAGCTATTGAGTATCCTCCGCAAGAGTGGTTCATTGCTTTGGGCGGAAGTCTTCACTCTACCTCTCTCCCGTTGGTCGAGCCTCCCATAGGATTGACGGTCGAGCTCTTACATATCCTCTGTCTTTCTCATGTATTCATTCTTGAGTCTAAATGGAACCGGACCCTTATAAGACATCTTTATCCTCATTATATTGAATTTCGTGTTCTGGGTACGAAAACACTTTAGATCCTCCCTCCTTTACTTGTAGTGGGCTCTCCCCCTCCCCCTATCGGTCGCTCCCTGCCTAGAGTTGGTTCTTAATTTCTTTCTCTCCCTCTCCTTAAATAATTACTACAAAACTTGCGAGCACTTTAGTCCCTAAACAGTCTTTAATTTGATCGGCCTCTCCCTAAATTAAATTATATCCCTAAACTTATTAAGTGCACTCGTCCAGCAGCGCATTCTATACTATAGTCTTATAATGGCTTACTTACTATATATTTCATATCCTTTCTCTAATTCTATTTAGGGGAAGATCTTTCGTTGTTTTGAATAGTGAATGGCCCACTTTATCTAAATAAAATGAATAGATTGATCTAATTTCGTAACAAAGGGATTCTATGGGGTCCCTCCCTTATTCTAGTTAATATTTGCATTTCCCTTCTATCCTCCATGTTTTTTTTATTGATCGCCCGAACCAGGCCAGTTCTTATAAATTACGGGGCGGCTCGAATTAATTCCAATTCACGACTGGAGGGGCAAGATAAGAATTTGGACTCATTAAATTAAGTATTTTTTATATACAAAGTATACTCATAGGAAAAAGCGCTTTGATTCGCATTCAGTTATTATATAAATTATCTACCGCTGTCTAATTCATTTGAGTCTATGTCGCCCCTCATTAGATTGATTGGATAGTGTTTTTTCTCGGCCCTCAGATTAGAACTTATATGTATGGCGAGCTATTATAGACCGTCCCCTTAGAACTTATATGTATGGCGAGCTATTACCTTGAAGTTCAGTTTTCAAAAGCTTACACCCCTTACCAGTTAAGTTTAGAAAAATGCCCTAGCAAATTAAGGTATTACGTAAATGGTGTACCATTTACTCTTTGGTTAAGTTCAGTTTGATTCTTCTGGGCCACCCCACTTTAAGTGCTGTTTTGGGACGTTTCGCTTTTTTTCAAATCATTATAATTATATATAGTCAAAATCATTCTGATTCCCTCGTTTTAACTCATTTTCATTCATTAAAAGGAATGGATCTTCTGAGAGTAGCATGTGTAAAGCATTCATAGCCAGTTAAATCAGTTAAATTGGACTTGCTTGAAATTGAGTCGTATTAAATTGATCAAATGGTACCGTTTATTTTACTTATTTGAATTAATTGGGGCTTCCACTGATAAAAGGGAATTTCTTATATTATTCATATTTTGGCATTTGATGTTTTTATGTTCTTTTGAATTTAAATTGATAAATTGCACACCCCAAGGGAGGAAAGAAATATAAAGAGACATATCGAGCTTATATTGGATGTGCACTAGCCAGGCGACCCTCTCTCCTCATAAGGTCTTGCATTGCCAGCCCCCTTGTCCAACTGCCACATTCACTTATGATAATAAAGAGTATACTTCGCACTTACTTATATATATGAATACGATATTGTTAGCACATCTATCTTTAGATACTTTATTTGATCGTTTCGAATCTTCCAGATCAGGAATTAGGATGCAAGCGAACCCAACCTTCGGTCCCTTTTTTTGATTCTCCTGGGTTTATTCTTTTGTGGGCAGTTCAGTATCAGGTTAAAGAGGCACGAATAACTTCACCTGCCCCAACCTTTGAACCCCTGTCACCCTTCCCTTCTGGTCGGGGATCACCCTACCCTTTTCTATATTAGTCGGCTCTCTTGCGTATACACACCAGCTCATCTTTATTTATATATATATATATGTGCCTATCAAGCCTACTTTCAAGTCGACTCGCTACTTTATATGCAATTTTCTTCGTCCCTCCCTTCTTTATTAGGTTAATCAATGGCATATTCGTATGAGTCAGTTCCTCTTTCGTTATCTGCGTCATTCTCATTCGCCCCTAGTCTTATTCAGTCGAGCCCATTACGGCTCTCATAGAGGTACGAGCGCTCATTCTCATTCTAGCGACGGGGTAGCTCAACTCAAGGGAAATTATCTAAGTGTGATACAAAGACTATAAAGAAGGAGAGGGACGAGAGCGACGGGGGCATGAAGAAGCGAACAAATTACATTACAGGTTACCTGGTGATAAAATCATTTTATAGAAAAAAGGATGGGGACGAGCGCCACTTATAATATGAAGATCTTAATTTCATTTAAAACCATTTTCGTTTCTATCTGCCCAATCAAATCGATAAACGAAATGTAATTACTAATCTGCTTACCCTCCCCTTTCCAGTCGAGCTATTTTCCTCACTATATATTTGAACTTACTCGCGCTTTCGCTCCAAAACTTCAATTCCTTATATGGTTGGCACTTATGTAATTCCATGTAATTCCTAAGAGTCCCCCCCCTCAGCAAGAGTCGTTCATTGCTTTGGGCAATTCACTCTACCCTTTAGAGCTATTTAACCCTAATTAATTCTAATTCTATCATTATGATTATGATTCCCCTTGAATTGAATTGAAGTTTTTGCATTTTCCCCACTAAACTTGAAGTGCGCACTAATTACATTCCTAAAAAGATCTTCCTCTTCCTTTCCGTCTCGTGCGTCAAACTCATTCGCTCCTCTCCTTTCAGTCGAGCCATTTATATATCCTTTCGCAATCTGTTTTTAAATTAAATGGATAGTAGTATATTAAGGAAGTGCTCCCTCCAGCAAAGCAAGTCTAACATGGCATTGAGTCTTTCCTTAAGGTCTATCGCATCAATCTTTTAGCTCCTCCCCTTAGAACTTATATGTATGGCGAGTTCTTTTGGAACCTAGGATTATAATTATATTAGAGAAAGAGTTGAGGGTCCACTATCCCCCTAATGGCTTACTTATGGTAGCTTTAGGTTCTCTCGCGTATTTTATATTATAGAACTATTGAGGACTCTCCCCCTTATAAGATGGGTCTACCCCTTCTCGGAGGCGCACTAATGTAATTCCTCATTATCTGCCCCATAAGTGATATCGTATCCCCTGATAGGCTCGAGCGCATGTATACGCGAGAGGATCCCTGATAGGGATATTTCGCCATACATATAAGTTCCCTAAAATAAACATAAATTCAGATCTTTCGTAGTTTTGAATGAACTTATAAGGTGGGCACGACTTTGCTGAGGGACGAGGAAATGGTAGATCAATAGTAGGGAAGGAGATTCGGATTAGTCGTAAATAGCCCCTTTGGGGCTATTT
>JBBMKF010000067.1:594122-608759 GCA_037834155.1 Curcuma caesia | reverse complement strand
CTAAAGGGCCTTCCTAACTATAAAACGCTGGAATCCAGGTTTCAAATGTCATTAGTGCAGCGCAAATATTATCTATCCCTAATTTATTATAGTATGGCAGAACTACTTTTTTTTGCAGGCACGATATTGCTGAGGGACGAAGGGATCGCAATACCGTAATTTCTTTAAGCATATAGCCTCAGAGCTCTCTTCCATTCGCATTGGTCCTTCGCTTGCCTTCGCCTCACTATAATTAATTGACAACAGTGACACAACAATGGTTTGATTAAGCGGATATTTGATCGCAACGAAGGGAAAGCTTGCCAGAGCAGAGCGGATTGCTTTGAGAAGCGGCTTCTTTGCTTGCAACTTTGCTTCACCTTTCTATTCAATTATATAAGAAAAAGACTGAGCTTCCGCTGCATCACTTCCATTAAGAAGGTCAGCTCTCCGGAGCTACATTGATAAGGTCGGCTCCGCATCACTGCTCTGCCTTCATGCCTCTGCTTAGTGGTTCTCCTACTTCTAGCTCGCACCGCGGAATGGGTGAATCAGCTCTTGACTCTGCCGCTTACTCTGCGACGAAGCTGTAGCATAGCTCTCATTTGCGACTCAGCCGCGCAACTTTCACTCTGCCCTTGAGAAGACTAGCCTCGTGGCGTCACAACCTTAGCTCCGTCACCGACTGCGCTTTCCTTGAACTCGAGTGAGCTGACCGAACCTAACTCCTCTAATTGGCAACTCAGAACCCGAACTCTGATATTCTAAGATCATTTTCACTCCACCCGACCTCTGATTGGCAGGCACTCCCTCTCTCGTTCGCTGACCTGGGCTGGGCGAGTAGAAATATCTATAGAAGGTTGAGGAGCTTATATTATAGTATGGCCCGTCCTTCACAACTTAGCCTCCTCACCGAGTCGTCTTCCTTATCCGACTCAGCCTCGTAACTGGTGTGGTGCTCGGCCTAGGACTGCGAGCTCTCTTCTTTCTGATCTTTCTTCTTCGTCGGCTGTGGTTTGCAAAGAAAGCGAAAGGATTGCAAGGCTATAATAATAGAACACCGCTACATGGGCTGAAACTGCACCTTCCTCTCTTTCTTGTGGAACTGTCGACCTAGGCTCCCTCTCTTATCACTGTCTTCTATGGTTGGTGAACTGTCTCACTCGGCTGCTTCTCATATCACTCGCTCCTGACCTTCCCACCAAGAGCTCGCTCCGATAGCTGACTTCACGGTATGGCTCTTCCAGCTACCCTGAATGACTCCTATCCCACGCTCCTTCTCATTCGGCTCTTCCTCTCTTAGGCCCCTATGAATGAAGCGCTAGGGTAGGCTAAACTAAATACGGAACGCCTTATCAGGTAGTGTTTTCGCTCGCTGATATTAGCTCTGACCCGAAAAGAACCTACTTTGGCAGTCCAAGGAATGATTTTAAATTCGCAAGTCTTAAGCGACAACTTAAAAGCACTGGACTGGAGTCACAAATAGTCCCTCTCAAAGCACATAAGTCAACTATTCTTTCGAAGTGAGGCCTTCTCCAATTCTATTCTCTTAGTCGACGCGACTCAACTCTCATATAAGCACTTGGGTATGCTATGAGGACTGATTCTTATCGCACTTGCCTCTTTCTCTATTGGATTGTAGGGACTCTTTCCCATGTAGCTCACAGGATTGCAAAGATTTCGCTATCGCTCAACTTTGCCCCTCATAGGCCTTGAACGAGCTCCTACTGCTCAGCCAGGTTCGGATTCGGATCGCACTCCCCCGTCACGGTCAACCGAACCGTGCTCTTAACCTTCCTCTGCCTCTCCTTCAACTGAGACTCAAAAGGTCACCGAGAACATAGCCTCCTCATCGGCTGCCCTCACTTCATCTGGTCTCCCCTCCGTACAAGAACCAGATCACTGCTCTGCCTCTTTTCACTGAACTACCTGCTCTGCCTACTGCTCCTCTAGGAGGCTCATCCCGCGTGTTCTTTCTTATTTAAGAATCTATTCTCTACCTCGCTTCTAATCTATTCTCTAGATTATCTAAAAAGAAGTTTGGAAAGATTGGGCGGGCCCTCACTCCAACTTTCTTTGGAAGTAGCCTATAAGTGAGTGTTAACCTCGTCCTCGTGTCTTACCAGGAATGGAAGTGAGTAACGCAGCGTAGTTCCTCCTAATCTTGTTCCCTAACTCTATAGCATTCCTAATCTAGTTATTTTTTTTTTCTTTTCCCTCAATTCTTCTTCCTTGTTTTCCCTAACTTAACTATAGGGAGCAATAGGGAGCAGCAATTATATTATAGCAATCAGTCTCTCTAACTCTAACGCAATCAGTCTAAGTAGTCCGCTTTCTGTTCCGTTCTGTGAACTAGTCCGCAGCAATTTATGTTTTTTAGGTGCTTAGGAGGGCTCTTTCTTTTCTTGGTTTTCGTGGCAGCTCAGGCTTTTCTTTTGAATGAACTACCTGCTCTAATCACTACCTGCTCAACGGCTCATCCCGCTCTTTTAATAGGGTGAAGCTAGTGGTTTGGGGAAGAGTGGAGTAGGCTCGGCTCGTTCTCATAAGTCTAAGAGTTCGTTCGCACCTCTATCCTAACGCTACGCACCTGCCTGCCTAGCCAGGGCTTTCTTTCTCTTATTCATTCTGGTCAGGTATGGGTATGGTAGGAATCGAACCTTTGATGAGTAGATCCGTTCTCGTTAGCTGCATTCTCATTCTCTCCCCCAAGCTCCCGCGTCGACTTCGCAACCCCTCACTCCTCTGGTTGCCTAGCCTATTGAACCGGAGACTGAACTTTCTGATTCATTGGTCGATCAGGGGTGGGCCTAATATAAAAGTAAATTCGGCCTCTGCTGATTCGTCTTGGGGAAGTCTTCCGAAGCCCTACGATTCGGAGTGATGAAATGAGCCCGGTCAACCCATTCCTGAATTGAATGAAATGAGCCTAAGCATCGCTCCCACTGAGCTCGAGCTCCATTATATAGAGTCTCACTCCCGTTGGCGTCGCTGTCGCTCGCTCCTTGTCCTCTCGGAATTGAATTGTGAACCGGAGCCGACCCCACTCAAGAAGAAAAGTACTGCTTTGACTGTTATATGAGATCGAATGAATTGATCCTGAGCCCTCTCACCCGCTTTCCTTTCGTCTTCGAGTCGTGCCGGTCGTGCCAGACTCTGGTCAGAAGCCCTCATTCCTGTTGTCGTCTTCAGTGGTTGCAGAGATCGCGCTGTGAAAGGCGCGGAGTCGCAGAGTAAGCTTTGCGGCAAAGTTGAGCGCGAAGCTATTGAGTAAGCTTTGCGACAGCGGGCAGAGTAAGCTTTTTAGGCAGAGTCGCAGAGTAAGCAAGCGACAGCGGCTTCGTTGAGTGCGAAGCACGAGGCTGAGTCAAGCAGAGCGCGATCTCTGCGATCCGAAAGCCGCGATTGAAGCAGTCGCGACAGCGCGATCTCTGCAATCAGTCAAGCCCTCTCTGAGCGCAATCTCTGCAATCCAAAGAAATCAACGACTGCCTCCTCTGACCTACTCCCACTGACGCAGAGAGGATGATCACTGCCGCTCCGCACCTTAGATATGAGTCTGCCGGATTCGTCTGCCCTCTGCTCGGATCCCTGCACCTCCACTCCAGACTACTTTACACTAGAAATGCTTATCTTATACTAGAACTACTTGAACTAGAAATAGTAGAGAGCCTGGTCTTTCCTTTGAGATTAACTCTGCCGCTCCTATCCTTTCCTTTCTTTATATATATATAGTAGATAGTAGGACGATGAATTGTAGGACGATTCATTCTACTCGCTGCCGAGCTCCTTGTTCAATTCCCTTCGCCTCCCTATGGTCGCCTTATGAATCTACAAAGCAAAGCAGGGGGCCGGTCATTACTATAAGGGAATGCCTCTGCTTAGTGGTTCTCCTACTTCTAGCTCGCACCGCGGAATGGGTGAATCAGCTCTTGACTCTTAGCTCTGGATTGCAGAGATTGCGCTTACGTAGCTACAACAGAAGCGACTTCTTGCAACGAAGCTCAGCAACAGTTGAGGCACCTTCGTCCCTTGAATGCTTCTTTCTTTTGATTGCAAAGATCGCACTGTCGTTTGACTTTGCCGCTCCGCACCTCGCTTCCAAACTCAACTCCCACTGACAGAGCCAGACGACTTGAACTATCACTACTTTCACTAGAACTTTCACTATCATATTGAACTAGAACTTGAACTCATACGAGTACTTTCACTATCAAACTATCAATGCTTATATACGAGTGGTCATTGGCGTACGGAGATTCGGTAGAGGCATGCGCTTCGCACCTCTCGCCAGCAACTCATTCAACCAGGCTCTCCCGCGTCTCTGGAACTCACTGGCTCTCCCGCTCAAGTTGCAAAGATCACACTGTCGTTTGACGAAGCCGCTCCTCTCTTTCCGATGAGATCTTTGAAGCTGATCAGTCTCACAGCCCTTGTAGCCATTGCTCCCGGAAGTCTCTTAAATAGTTAACCGCTACGTGGGGAGCAGTAGGATTGCTTTGACTCTGCCGCTCCTCTCCCAAACCATGCCGATCTGTTCCCCAACTATGCCATCCCATCCATTGAGTCAATCTGAGCCCAGCCTCACCGAACCTCGTATGGCGTGGGATTGCAAAGATTTCGCTACGTAATTGCGGAGATCGCGCTTTGCTTGACTCCGCCGCTCCGCTCAACGAAGCCGTTCGCTCCTCGTGCCCATGCTCTCGACCATGTACTCATGCAATCAGTGGTGAAATCAACAGAATCATTATGCCTAGCACCGGAAAAAGAAGAAGAACTCTCAGAGAGAAAAAGAAAGAACATTAAAACTGATGCTCTAACATAACAAGACTTTTGCTAAGAGAACACAAAGAAATGAATTGACAACAGTGACACAACAACGAATGGAAAGATAGCGACCTCAGGCTTCCCTATTGCAGGCGACCCTCTCTCAGACAGGAAATGAACCTACTTGAAGAGCCCCACAACTATTTATATAATTATAGGCAATCTAAATTCCGCCTTACTATAATATAAGTTCCTATGCGTAGCAGAGGAGAGAAATAGCCCCTTTGGGGCTATTTACGACTAATCCGATCGACTTTAGCGTAGCAGAGGAGAGAAATAGCCTTTGGGGCTATTTACGACTAATCCGAATCTCCCCAAAAATATAGTAAATTACGCAATTTCACTCCTCAATTTACTACTATATTAGGGCAATTTCACTCCTCAATTTACACTATATGGGCAGAGTCGATCGGATTAGTCGTAAATAGCCTTTGGGGCTATTTCTCTCCTCTGCTACGCAATTTACGCCCCAATATATAGTAAGGGCCGCCTGTATATAATATAAGTTCCTCTGCGTAGCAGAGGAGAGAAATAGCCCCAAAGGCTATTGTAGACTAAAAATTATAGTAAGGGCATAATATTAAGTTCTAATCCCCCTGTATATATATTGGCTATATTTTTGGGCACGACCTGCGATAGCGACGTGGCATCAAAGACCCACTACACGGGAATTAAGATATGAAGCTTAAAGGATGTTCTTGTTCTAGGTTCTGGTGCCCTTATGAGTACTTCTTTATAATAAGAATCAAGGTGCAGGGAAAGAGGGGAAGAAAGAGTGCGCCTAAAATAAATATAAATTCCGCTTTGCTGTGCTTTCCAGTGAGTCTGATTTGAGTCTTATTCCTCTGCTGTTAATGGAAAGAAAGAAGAACCCACCTCTATCGGCACAAGGAAACTTCTATAAGTACGCGGAAGGTAGCTACAGAGTTCGAGTTCGAGTGAATTAAGCAGATATAAGACGAGTTCCAGGGACGAGAGATTAGAGTTCATTCCAAGAGTTCATATTCAAAACGTAGAAAGATCTACCCCGTTGGTCGAGCCTATTCCAGAAGTAAGATACAAACAAAACTCTAACTCAACCCTGGGGAGTATGAGCGACTGGTACGCACGCATTTAGAAAGTGCGATAAACGTTCACCATTACCACGAAGCCCTGCTTCGCACCAGTAGAAAGAGTCTTGTAGTTTGAGGAAGGAGTTGCTGGCTTGAAGCTTTCCTGTTAGTCTGATTCACGTCGCTGTCGCAGCGGATTATTACCAGTATAGTTGCGTGCCCTCCTTAAGTAAGTTCTATCGGCCATTCACTCTACCATCGGCCCTTACTATATATTTGGCGTAAAACGATTCCGGATAGCGACGTCTCGCAATACCGTAATTCAGGGTTAGAGTTCATGGAAAGAGTAAATGGTACACCATTGTAGACCTGAGGGAAGAAATGTTAGATTAGAATTCGTTTTCACCACTGATGAAAGAAAGTCTTATTATATATAAAGTAGTCGAGTCATTCAGAAGACTTGAAATTGAGTCCTCACGCGTAAAGTAGCTCGACCTAAATAAAGGGTGCACCACGTCGCTATTGCTCGTTCCTCTAGCTTACGAGTGGATGGAAAGAGTAAATGGTACACCATTGTAGACTATGTTAGGCAATGCCCACTCTTGCCGAGGGCGTTAGATTATAATTTTTTGCACCAGATAAAGAAAATAGTGAAGTCTATTGATCATAATCAGTTTCTTATATTAAATATAGTGTCTTAGTTTATGATTCAATTCTTCTATCTACTTCTTATAGAAAAGTTCAGTTTGGGGTGTGGATCCTTGTGTAGCTCGTTGGGCAGGCACTTATGAGGGGAGGTTCCAATATGCGAACGAGTCTCTTTCCTTAGTTCTGGTCTCACTCTTTCTCTAGCGCGTCATCATGGGAGTCAATTCATTCCAGGATTATGCAATAAGAAGAGTGGGGATCGCTCCGGGGCTTCGTACTCATTCTTGCTAGAGCGAATTGGGTTCCGGAAGCCGGTAGTCATCTAATAGAGTCTAATAAGCTACGGCGAGGTCAATCGAAGCACTCTCACCCCCATGCTCGCGAGATAAAGCGGAGGGCACTCCATAGTGGAAGACTTTAGATTATGTACCAACTCTCAATAGTGAATTAGGGGCTGGCGCGTAAAGAATTTCCCACTTTGTCGAATGAATGCACTGTCCTACTTGACTTCTGTAGTTCAATTAATGAAATTAAGTCACTCTTGTTTAGTGGAGTGCTTGGCGTCCCCCCGTGGTTCTATCATAGTTTTTTTTGAAGAGAAAGCAGTTGTTGATTCATTTGATTTGCCTCTGCTGCAGTTCGTGCTAGAGTCAGTTGTACGCTTTCTACTTTATCTTAAAGAGCCAATGGAACGAGATTAAAGAAGTTGCAGACACGTGCCATGAGGGTCTTCAATCTCCTCATCATTATTCTTCTATCGTTCCGGGACCCAAATGCATTCTCTCGTTAGGCACCTACCCCCCTAGGCAGTCGTCTGCAGAAAGAGATCCCATATCGGATGAGAAGAGAGACGAGCACACGAAAGAAGAAAGAGGAGAAAAAACCGAGGGGACATCCCCAACGGATGGCGTGGCATTTTCGGGGAGTACTCCATGAATAGGAGCTCACCATAGCTTCTTAGTATATAGCCACTGGTTAGGGCTTCCTTTCTTACCGTAGTCAAGTTGATTACAGTAATCCGATGCTTAGAAAAATTCCAATTTATAAGTGAAAGATGTGAAAGTTTCACAGTCCAGGAACTAGGTAAGAGTAGCCAACCGTCGAAGGAAACAAAGAATGGAAACTTCGTTGCTTCTCCCGTAAAAAAGAAAACCTTGAGGGGCTGGCACTTATCAATAGGAACCCAGCTTTGCTGAGAGAAAGGGAATCACATCTCAATGATCGAGTCAAGGGGGAGCTTAATTGACGAAACTACGACACCGACACCATTTGGATTCATCATTATTATACCGCTAAGTGGTCGGTATACGAAAGCACTTTTGATCCCCCATTCTATGTGGGAGAAGCTCTCTTCCCTACTTGCCCACTTGCTTGACCTTATGAGCATAGAATTGCATTGGGTCAGACCATGAGCTCTACCCACTTCGTTCGTTCTAATATAGAAGTATAAGTCAGATACGCATGATTATCTTTATAATATGAATTTTCTCTTTTTAGCAAGGCTATGTAAGAGCTCGTAGCTGGCCAAAGCGCATAGCGACGTGTACCATCTTCTTAATCAAGCTTTGTGGCAACCTACTCTACCTATCTACCTATTAACTAGTTTTTGCCCGGCTTCCTCTTTGAGTGTGCTTGACTTCTACTGGAAGAATTAACGTTCGATCCAAGTGAATTAATTGTAGAACTATACTGAGAGGGGAGTGACTATAATATGATAAACTCATCAAGATCTGCCCTTGTAATAGTCTTTCGAGCCATTTAGGACCAAAAATGATAAGGCAGAAAGAAAGAAAGTGGATCCTAACTTTAAGGCTCCCCTTATCTCCGTCTCTCACCTCTGTAGTGAATGGTGCCAAAGCGAACTACTCTTTTTTTCCGAGCTTTATGTCATTAGTTCCGAGTAATAGTAATTGCGGATCAGTAGACTTAGAGAGCCGAAAGCTACGCCGATAGGGAGTACTACTATAATAGCTATACCATATAAGCTAAGGGGAGGCTCAGATTGGAATTTAGACTAAGTAAGCTTCCGATAGAATCTGAGGGTCCCTATGGGGGAATTCATTTTAATACAAGTACAAGGGTCCAGAACGAGAGGGGACATCAACATAAATGAAATGAAAGGGTCTCAAACGAGAGAAATGAAGGTCACAATATTTGTAATTACATAAGTTCCCGCTTCAGATATTATATGCATTTCGTCCCTATACCTCACCTAATTCACTCGTTCTTTTCTTTAAGAATGGGGCAGGCCAAGAAGAGGAATGCTGATCAGTCTTCCCGTCACTTCGTTCGGCCCTTGCTTCTCTTTCAATGGGGAGTAAAGTATACTCATATTCGACTTTCTAGTTTTTTGTTCATATACTTTGAACCCTTTCTTTATGGCAGGTTTAAGCTAGGTCCTTTCAAGCTTCCTTAAAAGATATAGGGTATCAAATTGCTCGACCATAAGGGAGAGAGAGGGTATGAAAGAGATCGACGGGAGATTAAAGACCAGATAAGGGCTCGACCATAAGGGAGAGGGCATCTTAGATTCGAATTTGACTGGTGAAATCATGAATATCTAAGTTAAGTTTGGGTTCTCTCTTTTTTCGAGGCTCTGCCTTTAGAGAAACAAGAATAATATAATTAATAAAACAAACCTAAGAAGGTATAGGTCACTAGGTCAGCCCTTTTTTTAACTATGAGTTATAGCCAGACTTGCAATTGACTAACGCAAAAGGTAGAAATGAAAGGATATTACGTAGCTCGACCTAAAGGAAAGAGTCAATGGTACAACATGGAGGACAGTTGCTAGAGGAGCGAATAGAATGACGCCTCGAAGCTAAGAGAGGATATGGAAGAGTGACCCGGATAAGGATAGAGTGAATGAAGACATGAACAACTCTGTTGCTGAGTGCATAATCTTTGTAAATACTATAGTTCCAAGCGGATCTAGAGTGGGATCTTAGACTCAGAACTCGCCTTATAATTCAGTATAGTAGTCAATTCAGGTGCAACAATTATATTTATTTTATAGTCTCACTTGTACCATATGCAAAGAAAAAAAATCCATGAACTGGGATCGAACCTTATAGGATCTTTTGTTAAAGTCATTTTATATTCAGGAAGGGCAAGCTTATTTATTTGAAAAGGCCAGAAGTTAATTAAAAGAGTTTTTTCGAGTAGGGGGGAGAACTAAAATTATAATTCTATCTAAGATACTCTAACTCTTCTTATATAATATGAAATATTCAATATGCACCCTCTCGCTATCGCTCTCACACTGATCGTCCCTCTCGCGTACTACACTTTATCCTCTATAATAATAGCTAGTCAAAGGCTTCTTTTACTTGATTGGAGCTTCTCGTCCTGGGACCCTCGGAGGAAAGAACATTCAAAATTAGGTGACCCGACTGGTAAGGATGAAGGGGTGAGTCTTACATCAAAATAAGCCCTATGCACTTCATATTAGTAAGAGTCCGAAAAAGGAGTTTCCTCTTCCTCCCCTAAATAAATTCCTCCCTTAATTTGAATTATTAGAGTTGCATCGCATATAGAGTGAGATCTTCAATATCACTCCTTCAGTTCATGAGCTTTAAAGAGATCTTGGGCACCCGTTTAGCGGCGTTCGCGGGCCCAAACTTAAATAACACTATTGCGAAGCAAAGACTGAAAAGCTCCGCTTTCTCTATCATTTCATTCAATTTCGGAACTAAGGGAGGTACTTTTATATACGGGAGGATGAATCTATTCTTTATACGACTCAGATGAGGAGCTCCCCAATCTGGAATGAGAAAGATGCAATCCGATCATATACTATTAAAATATAAACTTTGCCGGTAAAAAGAGCTCAAATTTAAATGGGAATAATTTCGTATATTCGTATTCTTAGCTATTTTGAAATTAAATTCAGATATGAGACTGAGGGAAGAGGCTCTTTTTATACTGCTCTCAAAATCAAAAGTAACGATGGGCCAAAAACCTAGTAAGTAATTATGTCAATGGTACACCCGACTGGGATATACAATAAGCCTAAAGGGGGAGAGTATGAAAGAGCTATACTGTAACGGATAGGGACGAAAAGGGCGAAGACAGATATGCGAGAGGGACGAGATAACTTGGACGTCTCAAAATAGAATATAATATAGGTACGAGTGAGTTAGAAGGGGTAGGATGGAGGAGAGTTCCAGTGTCTGATAGATCTATATTGTGACACATGCGACTCTAACTTCACTTTAGTATGAATCTACTTTGCTTTCCACTTTTCTATATTGGAATACTATATTTCATGAGTGTGAGAGAAATTGGAGAATCTAACATTGTTCCATATGGTCGAGCACGTCGCTATCGCTCAGATCCCTATGGTCCGTCGCATCCTTGGGCCTGCATTCTCCGCCCAGAATTATTCTAACTGGGACCTCGCGCATACGTTATATATATAAGTTTAGGGGTATAATCTAATCCACGGAATAAGAAAGACTAGTGAGCTTTTTTATCCACCACTGGAGAGGATATGGTAATTCTTTAAGGATATATGCACTGCATATGAAAGGGTGTACCCCGACCGAGTCTTTTCCTTTGTTTTTAAGCTATCCTTAGCAGCTTCAGGTTACGGAGCTGTATCTAAACCAGACCTCGGGATGGGACCCTTTCAGGCAACGCAGCGAAGATAGTATGAGGGTTTGGGTTCTTTGACTTAGCCGGTGCGGGGCGCTATGAAGAGGCTAATTAATGGAGTCTTCCTCTCCTCGGGTCAGGAGAAGGCAACAAGTCCATGGCAAGAACTACCTTTCTGGCTGAGATAGATTCTAATCTATCTCCTGAAGTTAGCAATATGGACCCAAAAAGTAAAGGGGAGGGGTCGGTTATTTTATCTAGTTATAGGTTAGATAAAGAGAAGGTACGAGTTATATATATATATATTATTATAAAAATGAGACTGGAATCTACGCGTAAGATAAAAAGGCAGACTAGACGGAAAGTATAAAAAAACACTATCTATAAAGTCTTATTCAGTCCAGTGCTTCATTCTCTGATCATCTAAAGTATCTACTATAAAGTCTCTAAAGATATGCAGTGCTCGTACCTCGATACCGAAACTCTCCTTTCTTTTATCTTTATCGGGCCGACGAGCCAAAAGATTCATTATTCAATTTGTGCCCGGGGGTCAAACCCATTAGACGCTTTTGAAAACAGAACTTCAAGTTTAGTAGTCTGCATGGAACCTAATAGAATAAGTTTGCATCTCTTCTTATATGATTATATCATTCCCTCCCCTTAATAGGGATGACAGAACCTAAGCCCTGTATATATATTGGCTCCTATCTGAATGATGGGGTCCACCCCAGATACGCAATCCATTCAGTTATTATAACAAGTTCTAACTCGTCCCTCTCCCTATGGTCGAGCCATTATATTCCCTCAGTTAAAGAACTATCTGGAACAAGAACTACAAATATAAGAAATTAGGCCCTTATACAGATTTCTCCACGTAGCAAACAAGTCTATTATAAAGATATCGTACCTAACTTGAAAACGAGCTCAAAAGTGTTGATCCTCCAAGTGGCAGATCCTTAGTCGTTTAGAAATGAGCTTTTTATTAATCTAATTACTTGACCTCTGCTAATGTACGTATGTAGTGAATGGGCGCCAGAACTCTACTAAACTAGATCCGTCTTTCGAGCTTTTCTTGAACCGTACTAAATAATATCGAGAAAAGATAACGATTAGGAAGATGCTTCACACAGACTCTCTTCACTTAATTGAACCAATGAATGAACCAATGAACTCAAAGTGGAAATCATAGGTAGTCCATGCATTCCGGTTTGATAGTTTATTATGTTCCGGTCGCATAATGAGTTCCTCCAGTAGAATGCTAATCTCATATATTAACTTAATAGCGCCTGAGGTAGGATAAGAGTGTTACAGAGGCTGTAGAAGTCGAAGTTTGAAATTGAAAGACAGTGGACATCGAGATCAATTCCCCATCAAGTGGGAAACCCCTGGGCCCAAAAGAGCTTATAGGTCTTGTAAGAAAGTAGGAAAGCATTTGAGCCTTTTATCTAGGCCTTTTAGAAAGTAAAATGGGAAGCTTTTGCCTAGGGGGCATCTAGGTCTTTTAAGTGGGAAAGCCGCCTCAACAGACTTTTGCCTCCTGAGATAAGAACGCGAAGGTTTCGATAAATCGCTTCAAGGTCTTTTTTTAAAGTTATAAACCCTGGTTCATGTTAAGGCACTAAATTTAGATTCTAAGGGTCCTCAACTTACTCGAGGTACAGCATCGAGGTTATCCACTTTTGATATGGGTCTTTTTATCAAGTTCAGTGGTCAACCTGTGTTTTTTTCATCAACTTACTCAAGAGGGAAAGAAATGAAGATTCTAAATAATGGTTTTGGAGGGCACTATTCTTATAAAGAATGGGTTTGAGCCTCAACTGACTTTTGATCGAGGTCTTTTAGAAAGTAAAGTACGAAAGCCTTGTAGGGATTAAAGGAACGAGTTCTATGCGAGACTTAAAGGGGGAGGTCCGAGTGAAACGACGGGAATATAGGGGGATGAGCTAATCTAATTAAGCGCTCGAAGGTAATAGCTCGAGAGCGGGTACGAGATAGGGTATGAAATTGCGAGACCGGCAAAGTTTCGGTAGTGATTTGGGACGAGCTAGAGGCCCTTACTATATATTGGGCATTGCGACGTGGCAGTTCGAAATTGGTTTTCTCATTTGCTTTCTTCCATTCACTACTCTTGCTGAGTTAATTTAATCAGAAGACTTGCCATTGACTAACGCGAAAGCTAAAGGTGGGAAGGAAGGGTACGACTATATACAATAGACAGGGTTCGACGGGAGAGAGTATCCAATATAGTATTTTAGCTCGTCAGTTTAAGTATGCCCCTAGGAAAAACGCTTTTTATGCCTAAAGGCTTTCGTACTTAAAACAAGACCTGGGGAAATGATCCCTAGGCATGCCCTTCATAGAGGGTTCTTTATAAAGGACCTAGATGCTATTTGCCTATTGACAAGTGAATGCCTCTTTATCCGTTTCGACAAGACCTAGATCGCAGCAGGCACAAGTGTTTTTATGCCAAAAAGACGGGGGGGAAGCACTTTTCCAAAACCAGGTTTAGTCCCCGCAGGGAAATGTCAGTTCAGTGATTTTGCCCATGGTGAGCATCACTTTGGATCGTGATGATCTGACTCCCCGGAGGGAAAAAGCATTTTATGCGAACGGGCTTTCTAACTTTTTTTAATTAGGATCTGGGAAAACATGGTTTATTCGGTTTCGTACTTTATTTAATAAATTGATTTACACAAGCGAGAGGCAAGATGGTTCCCCATTTGACACATCAACCCTCTCCTTTGAGTCTCGCGCGTCAATATTCTCGCTCCTCCCCTTATTCAGTCGAGCCCTCTTCCTCCCTTTACTTATGCCACTTTAGAGTTTTCGACTTTAAACTTTCACTTTTTTCTTTGGGTTGTGATTTAGGAGGGAAGTTCTTGGGAGTTTCCTCCACTCCAACCTTTACATTTAATTCAATTGACCAGACCCGGACACACAAGGAAAACTATAAAATGCATTAACCAAAAAGCAATAAAGACGATGTTATAATCTGGCTATCAGGCTAGAGCTTAAGTTTGAGCATGCCTGATCCCCGGGTTCTGTTAAAATGTGGGTATGAAAAACATAAAGGTAGTGAACTTTAGTAAATTTCTATGGGGGCGTGACGGATAAAGAAAAAAAGATAGCATCTCTTAATTCTACAATTTAACTGGGCACATCTTCCATTTAAAGTTTTGGGCCAGTTTTTGTAATCTCTCCGGGGGTGAAAAATCTGGAATCAAACTGGATTCTGAAGTCAAAGAAGTAGCTTCTGTTTATGCTTCTTACTTTCATTTTATCTTAAATGGTTGGAATGATCACCTAAGTGCTCTATCATTTCTTTCCTAAAATCACAATAGATTGAGTCCAAATTGGTTCATATAAAAGTAAATTGCATCCTGACCTCACTTCGGGCTCCCGGCCACCCCTCGCGAACTTATATTTAGTGTATGGGCAGTTGACTAACTGGGCAAATAAAGGAGATAAATTGCCCCAAGAAGATAAATAGCCCCTTTGGCTATTAACTTACTTTTATATTAGGCCCGCCATAATA
>JBBMKF010000067.1:566573-580888 GCA_037834155.1 Curcuma caesia | reverse complement strand
ATAATATAAGATAAGTACCTCTGCTACGCAGAGGAAATAAGTAGCCTTTGGGGCTATTTACGACTAATCCGAACCTCAAGGGCCGACGCTATTCAAAACTACGAAAGATCTACCGTACCTCTTCTCTCTCCTTCTTTTGAGCCTACTAGAATAGAAGTAAGCATTTGCACTTCTCCCGCTAGAGCAAGGGCTTCCCCTTTCTGGCTGAGACCTCGACCCGCCCATCCATAAAATAAAGTTTACGCGGACTTCTTACTAAGATAATTACTCAAACGTTTTGGAACAAGGTCAGGATTTAATATACAAAGAACCTCTTTTTTTTTATTAGGAACGGCGCCCCGTGTCAACTGATTACTCCTAGTTCAAGATTAGGTGAGTGGGTCGGGCACAAGGGAAGAGGCTCTGACTTACTATACCTCGCGATGTACTTTTCGACCGACTCGCCTTGGAGCTGACTTGCCAAATCGGCCACTGTACAGTAATGTCTGGTTCTGTCCTATAGAATTGCTCATGGAACTTGCTTTCCAGATCGTACCAACTGTTAATCGAGTTGATCGGGAGGTTCATATACCAGGAAGGCCCATTTAGTAATAGAGTTGGCAAAGAGCCTAAACTTGAGGTAGTCCTTGGACCCCCCGCACTGGACCGAGAGCCGAGCTATATGCTCAATAGTCTACTTCTTCTCCTCACCGGAAAAGATAAGAAAGTAGGGCACACCAAACTGATGAACTCGGTCGATCGGGTTTCCTAGACGTCGGCCTCATGTTGGCGTCAATTCCAAGCTGCTGTAGCGCCTCAACCATCTAATTTCTTTCCAGATCCGATGGTGCCTGTGGAAGTGGAGGGTCCCTAGTTGTGATGCTTGCTGCTCTGGTTCCCTTTCGCCCGTCGCTCATGTGTTAAGCCATGTCTTCAGCCTAGTGCCATCTACACCATATCTGACTTCCTTTCCTTCCCGCTCTGATCCTCTTCTTTTAATGCCTACAGAGAGGTTTCGTTAGCCTGCTTCCTCTCCGTTCAAGGAGCGCTTATTTTATTCCTTCTTCGAGAGCAGCTTATTCTTGTGCTTGCGTGTAAACATGCCCCCAGCCTGGGCATTCCCTATACTGGTAGCTGGATAGGCCACCCCGGCTTGCCCCCTTTCTCTAATTTGAGCTCTGAGCTGGAGCGGCTACCCTGACCGACCTCAGGCCTCCTGATCAAGTGCACATTCCCATACTGTAGGAGGGAAAGCTCATTTCAATACCTTTTCCTTGAACTGCTAGTGATTAGCTTTCTTTTTTATAGCTCTTCTTACTTTACTTAAGCCCAAGAGCTGGCACTAATGGTTCTATCTCTGATCCGCTAGCTTAGCATACGGAAAGGAAGGAAGAAGAGACTCCTTCCCCGCCATAGGAAGAGCAATCAACCTTCACTCCTTATTCCCTACCGTACTATATTATAGCACTCACACTTACACTGAGACTGGTGCCAACTACTGGCTTTTCTACCCCGATTGGATCAGCCTTTACTATAGGATCTGACTTACTACTTGATGGCTGTGGAAGGATTCCGACTTCTTAACCAGAAACTGCAACTCAATTGAAAATACGGAGGTGGGGAATGAGAGGATGGCTCAAAAATGGAATCCGAGGTCCTAACTTACTTTAATTTAGGCGGGGCACTAGCTTTGGCTTTTTCCACTTGAGCTTAAAAAGGGCTAGGAAAGGGCGTATTCTCGCTCAGGACATAGACCAGTTTCATGAAGGTGAATGTAGCAATTGCCCTAATATAGTCGCCAATAAAATAAGTAGAGTAGAAGGTATGGAAAGCCAGCTCTGATGCCTGCTTTGACTCCTTTAGTCAGAGTTCGGACAGTGTGATCTTTGCCCGCGAAAGGGGGATATTCCGAAAGCTTCAGTCTCGTTCATACGTCCCGAAAGAACTATCCTTTACAGTAGCCACTCACCTTATAAAGAGATGGGAGGGTTTGTAAGCTACACCCTTTGACTCGTTATAGTTGTGAGGAAAGAGTCACCTTACTATATATTTCACCCCTACTATATATTAAGTTCGTAATACTATAATTTGCTGCGAATGAGAATGGTATTTTCGCCCTTGCCCTTAGAACTCGACCAGGCTACTTTCACTCTTAAAACCGGACTCAAGCACTAACCCTTTGGCTTTATACGTTAAAAAGTTAAGGTTTTAACCTCATCAGGTTGACTTGCAAGAGATCTAGTGTAGTGATAACGAAGAGAAATAAGAATAGAAAAGAAGGTCAGATAGGATCGAGCAGCAGAAGAGAAGCGAACTAATCACATTCAGAATTCTCTGCCCTAGCAAATTAAGGTATTACGAACTTAATATATATACGGGGTGTACCTGATATGATAGTTCTCTTTGCTAAAGTCTTTCCCCTAATTATTCTTCTGGACCAAAAAACAAACTTGAAGTGCGAAATAATAAAATAAGCATGACATTGCGCAAACGAGATTCCTATTCCTCCCCTAATAAAATTCCTCCAATTCTTCGAGTTGCATCGCATATAGCAAATCGTTACATCTTCCATATCACTCCTGACGTTCAAGAGCTTGAAAGAGATCTTAGGCAGCCGTTTACCTGCTTCGCGGGACAGCAGTCCACTCGTGGCCTTGCTCCTGGTCGGTGCTTTCTCGATCATTTCTATCAATTTCAGAACTAATGGAGTCAATTTCTGATGAAGCTGATTGGATTATTTGTACGACTCAGATGAATGTCTCTCTAATCCATAAGGAGAAAAATTAGATGATATCATATACTCGAAATGTTAGCAAAAAAAAGAGCTAAAATAAGGATCAAAATGGGATTAGATACTTGTAAGTTTCCCATGAATAAGAGCTCAAATTTGGCATAGGGGGAGAGAGAGGGCAAAGTGTTATTCTTATTCTTCCTCACACTTATTAAATTAAGTATTATAATATCTAAAGTTTGAAGTATATTCATATAAAAAGCACATTTATTCGCAAACAATTCTTATCCGTAATTATATTAATTTACTACTCTAGTTCTCTTTCCATGAACTCTACTTAACTTTACTTAGTAGTAGGTGAGGTACTGATGATTGAATTTATTGCGACGAGTCAATCTTTCAGATGCTGAATTAGCACAGTAGTTCGTCCTCCCCTATTTAGGGCGTCGGGTTCAATAAGGGAAGGGACCGACCGGTCAAGTATAATCATGAACATCGACTCTTGCGCTTAATCTTAAAAGACTTTATATTCGTCCATACCATAGGGTCTCACACTAAATTAAATTATATTAGCTTCTCGTACTGACTTCATAGGGTCTCACTATTTCATACTCCCAGCAACAGTCGATCCCTGTCTATATCTATAGTTGGCCCTAGATAAAGATCCCTAGGCATGCCAGGTTTAGAACTTTTTAGTAAATGGATCTAACTGACCGAGTGTCAACGACGGGCTCAAATCCCTGGGTTTCTCCCTTTTGTTCGAACTTGATCTCATAAGTTACTTTAGTGGTTTCATACTTGATTTGAAATTGATCTCTATGTATTCCTTCCGGTCTTAGGCTTTGCAACCTATCCTTTATTCCTACCCTCACTCGGACCTACCCTCCTCAAACGTAGTTATCATTATCTTCATTTATGCCAGTCTCGCGCGTCGTTCTAACTCGTACCTCTCCTTAGTAATAAGAGCGACTTTTTACGTACTCCCTAAATAATTACTACAAAACTTGCGAGCTATCTGACGATGTTATATTATAGTAAGGCTAACTCACTCGGCCCTTTCTTTACTTGTACTTGTAGTCGGCTCTATCTCTCAGCAAATTATAGTATGTAGTGCCTGCAAAAAAAAGTAGTTCTATTAAAAACTACTTTTGATCTGCAGGTCTGGTGTACCTGATATGTACGTTCTCTTTCCTATTGGTCTAGCCCTCCCCGTGGTTTCACTTGGACCTTATACTATGTAAATACCCTTTCTTTCTACTCATTTAGGCTTTGACCCTGGCCTGCTGCCCGTACCATTCATTCTGGCTTGACTTCATTCGCTATTAAGAAGACGGCCCACGCAAGACAAGATCTCAAATCAATAAGAACGGAGAGGGTGAATGACTGCCCCATTTAAGAGCTGTTCCGGCTTGCTTCGCGCATAGGCAACACGGGTAAGGAGAGAGGGCTTGGATCCCAGGTTCTGAGCCTATGGATCTGCCTTGCCAGGAATGCCGAATTCACTGTAGCGCACTTTTCACTCTCTTAATTCCCGGCAGCTGAGCCTTATATTGCGTATTTTCAACCTCGAAAGAGAACCCGTTGGTGGAGCCTATAAGCTAAACTCCTTTAAGTCCAGAGTCTTCACAATAAGAGAGCTTCCACTACTGCAGCAACTGGAACTGACTCGGTAGGAGCTAAGGAATTCCAAGCTGAGTCACTGGAAAGACTCGAGCGCGTCATTATCACTCGCTCTAACTCAAACTCAAATCTCTAACAAAAAAACTATCAAATGATAAAAGCCCTCAAAAATCACACTTTCCAGAATGATTTTATAGTGCCCGAAATAATTTATATGTATAGCTCAATATGAACCGCGTCTAACTAACAATATTAGCCCCTTGCCTTTCGGAAGGAAGGTTCTGTTCTGAGAAGGAGGCGGAGACTGAGAGCAAGCAACCTAACCCCTTCACGGCACGGCCCTGCTCGCCTTAAGGCGCGAATGATCACATATTTGACGCGGATAGGCTCGCATATAATTTATGTTTAGGATATGAATGGCTCGCCATACATATAAGTTCTAAGGAGAGGGGCAGATAAAAAGTTTAATAGCAATGAACTACTCTTGCTGGGCGAGACCAATAGGTATAGAGAGTACGTATAAAATAATATAGCTCTACAATATAAACTAAGGAGAGTAATAGCTCGACTGGAGAGGGAAATCAATATAATATTCGAGATGGAATTAGATCTTTCGTAGTTAATTTTAGCCATTCACGACTCTTGCTGAGAAGCGATTGCCCTCAAATATGACGCGCTAGAAAAGACTATAAAGGACAAAAAGACTCTCAATTAGGGGAAAAGTATATAAGAGAGGCTCGTGAGGGTATGACAGAGATCGACCAAGAGGGAGAGAGAAGACCAAGATTGACGATAGGTGAGACTGTCAAGGTGAGTAATAGCTCGCCATACATATAAGTTCCAAGGAGAGGGTAGATCTAAAGTGCTTTTTTTAATGTCCATTCAGAACTGAGGGGAAGATCAGTAGACTTCATGTCCATGAACGACTGGAGGGAAGAAGAATGTGAGATTATAATTTTTATAACACTCAATAATTCTTTTATTATAATCTATATAGTTGCAAGTATACTCATATCAAACGAAACAGCACTTTTCTTATTATTGCTTGATTGAATCACATCATGGTCCCTTTTGTGCCCTCTCCTTCCTCTACTCCTATCCACCCACTCTTAAGTGAGTTCAAACTAATTCTGGATCCGGTCAGTGGTCTGTCTAGTTTAGATCTTGCGTAACGTGACTATAAATATTAATTCAAAAGTCTGTCCCATTCCTATAGCCTTCTCCCTCACTTTCTTTAGGTCCCAGGCAACTACTTCAAAGGTAATTTCATTGCTATTAAACTTGAGATCTGCCTAGACTCCAGCTATAATTCTAGTTAGACTAGACTAGATTAGATTATAATAGTATAGGATGAAACGAAAGATCTAATTCAATTGTATAAATTAGATTCAGACCCGCTCTCTCTCTCGTCATTATAATGACTTATCCGAAGGAAGAAGCGGATGTGCACTCGGCCAGGCTACACGTTATGAGGGGAGAGGGTAGCCAGCACTTAATTAGACTTGAAGACTTTATTCTTAGATATGAATATACTTTATTTAATCACCTGGGTGCGTCATCGGAAAGTCTAATATATGAATCTTGATCTGAAAGGTATATAAGACGTTGTATATGATATGAGAATTCGCCTTTCTTTGGATTTCTCTTTTTGCTCCGAATGGGAGTTCTATATAGATATATATATAATGTATATATATCTATATAATACGAATGGAATATATGAATCACTTTATATAAAGAGGAGATGAATCCCCCGTCGTTCATATATTTAATTCCAGTTTTTTATCTGGACCCGCATGACCCGCCCGATCCAAGCTTTGAACAATCAAAACTTTAAGTCGAATAAATAAGGAGTGAAATTTCATAGAAAAGATGACAATTTGCGATATGCATTACACATGCAACTCTCATAATTAGGATTATGATTTAAGAGAGGACTGAATGTCTGAAGTCTGAAGTACTGAGGTACGAGCGAGAGCAACTTCGTAGTTTTGAATTCAAGACTGAGGGAAGATCTAAAGTAGAGTAGTTATAAAGAACTATAGCCATGAACGACTGTATATGGGATCGACCATCAGGGATCTAGTCTCAAATAGCTCGACAATATACGACTAACGGCAGATAAAAAAGTAGTTATGAATAGAAATGAACCACTCTTGATGAGGGGAAGCGAACGAGAGAAGAATAATGCGGGGCAAATGCAGATAATGAAAATGATTTGAAAAAAAAACGAAACGTCACTCTTCTCTTTTCCCGAACGATAGGGTAACCCCATTAGTAATCCTTTAAGTTCCTAGGCTATAAAAGAGCTAGATAAGATAAGCTAATAAGCTAATCCAAGGATATGATATGAAAGAGATCGACCATAAGGGAGATTAAAGACCTGATAAGGTGAATAAGGAGAGGATCCCAAAGAGCTCGAAAGAATAATACGAGGAAGAAAGTACTCGACTGATAGGAGAGGGGCTAGTTAGAATTGATATAGAGTCATCATTTATATAATAGCGAAAGAACGAGAGGTACGACAGGGCTAGTTTGAAACTAAGGGATAGGGACGAGAAATATCAAATAAAAAGTGAGGAAATCCTAAGGTGGGCTCGACCATACGGGAGAGGGAGATAGAGTTAGATAATATAAAAAAAAGAGAGCTGGTAGGGCACAAAAAATCTTAGATTTTGATTCTAAAATCACACGGATAAAGAAAGTCTATTCATATAAAAAAGTTAAGCTTCAGTTTGGGTTCTTTATTGTTCGCGGCTCTGACTTTTGATAAAGTCTCACAATTAAATAAATTTATGTAACTAACAAGGTCTCGGTGACTAGGTCAATATAGGAGAATAAAGTACGAGGGAATTTAGAGCTCGACTACTCAGGAGAGGCCCGAGGTCACGTGCGATAAAGACTACTAGGGGCAGATCTTGACTCGTTTTGAATCTGAGACTCATAAGTCAGAACTTCATATATCAGTCTAGTCTAGAAGACCTTTGACTTCGTATAGTAAGGCGGATTAGTCTACGCCTTTGGGGCTATTTATCTCCTTTACAGTAAATTCGGCCCTGTATATATATTTGGCGATCGGATTAGTCGTAAATAGCCCCAAAGGGGCTATTTATCTCCCCAATATATATACAGGGTAGCAATTTACTATATTTTAGGAACTACTACTTTTGCAGGCACGACCTGTTGCTGCGATAGCGACGTGGCAACACGACTCCTAGTCACTAGCGTTAGGGAGCGACTACTGGCTCTTCGAAAGGAAAGTGTGAACGAAGCCATCTTCTTTATGATAGTTCTCCATAACAGTAGAGGTCTTCTTTCTCCCTCAGTAGTATATGCAAAGTCGAGAAGAGATTCAAGCGCTTTCTCTTCGCTCCGCACCTTCTTTCTCATGGGCCTCTCATTTCTCATGGGCTGAAACATCTATAGTTGCTAATCTTCGTGTAACTAGTGAAGTGAACTAGATTAGATAGATGGGGATGAGGCCTTCGAAGAGAAGGTCGGGCGAGACCTCAAACCAATTCAAGAACACGAATTCGCGGAAGCCAATGGTCTCATTATAATTAGAGTATAGAAAGAGACGCCGCCAAATATATATACAGGGCCGAGCAGTCAGTCATGTTCTTTCCGGTCAAAGACCTACGATGAATTTCCTCATATGTCCCTACCAATCATGCATGATTAGGTAAGATCGGGATCTCAACTTGTCCGTCACGGCTCATCTCATAGGGACTTCTTGGGCCTGCATGCACTCTTCATTGGTGGGCATGAAATTCATAGGTCCTCTCTCCTTGAATCGGTGCAGAATCTGTCCCGGTTCCCGACCTCACTCCCATATAATAGGGCAGCTGAGGCTCTCTCGATAGCATAGCTGCTCCCGCTCACTCTCGTTCGCTCCTACTTTGATCTTAGACTAGAGTTAGAATAAGAGGAGCCTCCCCCTCCGGCTCACTTTCCCTTGCCGCTTTACAACCAACCCTAGTCCCAGTCTGAGGTCGGGCATAGCGAATAGAAGCAGCCAAGTTCCATGCCCCTCCTGGCACATTTCCTTCTCGATCGCTACTCCTAATTGCTATCTCGGTCGAGTACTCCCACTGAACTTGCCGTCTATTTCTGCGCATCTACTTTTTTACAACTAATTAATGGGATCCTTCGGAGCTTCCTTTGAGTCTGCACTACTTTATTTTGCCCGCTTAGCAAGAGATGAGACTTTATTGTTGTTCTCGTGGGCGGGCCTTAATTCGTTCCTCGTTGCTTCGTTAGCTTGCTCTCTACCGCATCTCCACTTGAGCGCTTATAGTTTTCTCTTGAGTTCGGCGCCAATTCAAGAAACACTATGTTATCTCTTTCGGCACGCATTCTTGATTAAGACGGGACACGTGGTACATAAGGAGAGAGCTCATTTGAGCAAAGCATTTCTTCATTCATTGTGGTTTGGTTAATATAGAGAGAGTGGGATTATCAAGACTGAATGAAGTCGGGTAGTCGCTCCCCTAGGCGGGACCTATCTAATGTATGAGAAAGCACCGCGTAGTGGGTTGGCCTGGCCTCTCTTCAGAGGTCCGAGCTGCTCCGCCTGTCCCCGGTGGTTCGGGAGGACATGCCCCGGTGTGGGATGACGGATGGGGGCAAGTGGGATAACGGATGGTCTCTAGGCAGGTGGGATATAGTATGGTCTTTCGTTGGGGCATCTCTCTTGTCCAGAGGAGTGAGCAGGTCATGGCTTTCCGGCCTGGCTGAAACGCCCTAGTGGAGGATCGTCTTCCTGGCCTTGCTTCCCCTCTCTCCGTGGCTAGACTACCGGGCCTTGTGCTCTCATGCTTCCCATTGAGGAAGAGAATGGCTAGCTGAACAGTTGCGAAGGCCCATGAGCGACAGACAAGAGGAGCGAGCGAGCGATGCAGATAAAGAATCAGAAGCTTTGTCGAGGAATTGATAGGACGGAGAGCCGAAGTAGTTGGAGCGAACGAGAAGTTACTATGAGAGGTGGCGACACCCGGACGAGTGTTTCACTACGTGTTCAGAGGAGCGAACTACTGATTCACTATTCATTTCATGCCCACCAACTCAGCTACAATATGATCTTCAGCGGGAACTCGCTGCTCGACTTCGCAATGAATGAGCTCGCTGGTGGGCTCTGCATCACCGGGAATTGAACCTCCAAGTGGAGCAGAGCGGAATGCGGCAGAGAGCTTAAACGCGTAGCACCTGACAAAGACTGATTCCGCCTTCTCTCTTTATAGAGACAACCTCTGAATTGGCTCCGAAATAAAGGCATGAATAGATAGGCCTCCCTCTCTTATCCCATGAGCACATATCTACTTTAATTATAATTAATTGAGTACTCTAATGTATGTAAGCGAAGTCGAATTCGATCTGAGATAGAGGAAAATGAGCCAGCGAGGCGGAACGAGCACAACAGTCGAATTCATCCATCATCTCAACAGAGGGCTATCAAAGCGAAGTCGAAGCTCGGAATCCATCCATCGATATCCATCAAGTCTAAGACCAGATAGAGATGAGCGCTAGGAAGAGCCCGGAGTCCACTAAGAATGAAGACCCCTCCGCTGTTTACTATATTTCTTGGCTTGAACTCTTCCTTTTCTGATCCTCTTCCTCTCTCCCCCGCTAGTACCTCCCCACCTAGGAAGACCCAGCCAGTAGAAGAATCCCGAGCTCAGACATCAATTTACTATATTTTTGGCCCATTGCACTCCCATTCCTGAAGTCCAATGTCGAGCACTAATCCTGCCCAAGGGCACAAGCTCGCTCATCATTATGAGTTGGGCCTAGACTAGTGAAGAAAGAAGAACTTCTTTCTTCACTAGTCAGCTTGGACAGCAACAATCAATTCATTCCTTGATGAGGCTTGGACAGAAACTCACACAATACGAATACTTGATATGAACTCATTCCAAGCACAGGTATTCATGAAGGCAAGGTGGTTAGGAGGCCAATAAGACCTGCCCTCAGCCCTCCCGAAGGACCGGAATGCCCACCACCGCCGAAAGGATAGCTGTCCTCTTGAGCTGTCCAATCAATGTTCCCGGTCGGATGGTCCTGATCTCGGGGAATGAATTTTGCAGGGATGGTATATAGGTTCCTGGCACAATCCCCATAGGAGGGAAGGGCACCTATTGAAGAGCCTGATGATCATCTATCATTTCATTCATATCTCTATGAATTGACATGAGCGAGCCGAACTGCCTTGATCCGACAACCACTTGTCTGCTAGTCCTCTCCGTTTCAGTCGCTATCCTCCCTACTGATTCACAATTATTGTTTTTGCCCGATTGAGGAGCCAGCGAGCGAGAGACTACTATTATAGTTGAGCAATAGATGAGTGAATGATGAAGGAGATCCGATAGACGGAGGAAGAGCCCAACCTGCCCAATCAGACCTATTAAGGTCGGCTCGCTCATGGGCCTTAAATAGGTGGTTCGATTCATCTTTTCTCTATCTTCCAATGAGGGCTAAGTTCAGTAGTCTGAATATGGTCTCAAGTTCAAGTCGTATCAGTCGATAGGGCAGGCTGGGGGTTAAAGATCTCAGTTGATTCCATTCATCGAAGTTGAGTCAATTCAAGGTACGAGTGATAGCGACGTGAAGGGACAATGAACAGTGGACGAGCAGCAGGAGTGGTTCTTCCTATTGAATCGATCAGCGGAGTGCATCTTCCTATAGAGATTAGGTTTTTTAGGAGGCGGGCTCAAGCCAACGCAACAGATGCCCACTTCTGAGGTCGAAAAGGAAGGTGCGTAGCCGAGTGCTTAGACGGCTCAGATCACAAGAGAGGAATTCGTCAACGAGAGGTGCGGAGCGGAAGATTTGCAAGACAGCGGGGCTAGAAAGGGGAATGGGTCTCGGACTCAGAGGCTATCTTTGTTCTCACTGGCGAGGGCCGGCCATAGGAAAGGAAAGAAAGAATGAGATGAGGCAGAGAAGGAAAGATTCTTGTCAAGCCCTAAGAGGAACTCCGACTAGATAAGTGCCCCGGGATGCCACGGGAGCGGAGGTGCTGAGGAGCGAGACCCCGGAGATCCAACGAGTTGAGCATCCCTAAAATAAATATAAATTCAGATTCAAGCGCTCATTTATTAGGAGACCTACTCCTTCTTCGATAGCCGAATTTCTACTCAATCAGCACTTGTTGATAGCGTCAGATAGTAGATCGACCGAGCTCCGACTTCGCTTCTTGTCAGGATGTCGAAGAGGATTAGAAAGGCAGCGCTTAGAGAATGATCTTAGCTATAGAGACCGAGAATTGAATTTCTGACTGAGTTTTGACTTTAATTCGTGTAACGAAAGGGAGTCAAGTTCGTGATGCGGGAAGAGGGGAGTGCTCAGATAAGCAGAGTCGAATAAAGGAGGGCCTT
This sequence comes from Curcuma caesia, assembly GCA_037834155.1. Lineage (NCBI taxonomy): Eukaryota > Viridiplantae > Streptophyta > Magnoliopsida > Zingiberales > Zingiberaceae > Curcuma > Curcuma caesia. Next base: position 569,185 of record JBBMKF010000067.1, on the reverse strand, counting down.
CCCTCTTGGAGGGGAAAGTTATGCCGACTCAGAGAGCCCAGATAGAAGACCAGGTGTCCGGCTCGATCTCATACAGGTGCCCTCATGCATGCCGACTTCCTAAAGAGCCAGATCGATTGGTGTCCGGATCGGCGAAACAATCAACTATTTGAGTAGGTCAGGCGATGGTTTTTTTGTGGCTAGACCAAGAAAGCGCCTCAGATCAGAGGACAAGCGGTTGAGGAAAGCCGACTCGGAAAGCCGACTCTATAGTTCTCCACCTCCTTCGACGGCATGCTCAGCTATACTTGAATTCATATAGAACTCCTTCTTTCCGCTCCTATTCTTCGCTCCAACTCCTCGACTTATAAGTCTAAAGCTCCCGTGGCACTTATAATTCTACTCGCTCCTACCGGGGTACGATTTAGTTGATCAAATTTATCGAACCGCCGTTTAATTTCTATCCTTGCAAAAAAGATCAACATGGCTGGATGGGACCACTGATCTTGCCCGCTATTCTATGAAAGTGCATCGATCTGCGTAGCACCTTGAATCTGCATCTGCCTTAGTGGTCTACCTTTAGTCCAAGCTGTCCTGGTAGTCTCAGTCTGGTCTCTCGCTAGGGACAAGAATCGGTATGGTCTCAAGGGCAGAGGTTAATTGATCATTCTATTCAGCCATTTCTTTATCATCTTCTTTCGCTCTACTTAATATGAGAAGTTGCCTGATGATGCCGGGTAGGCCATTTTTCATCCCACACTGTCCAGGGCTTCGGCTGCTCCACCACGGGCACCGGCTGAGGAGCTCCACCCAGATCTGATTCTTTATTGTAGTCTTCTTTCCACATCGAATCAACTCCTCACTCAATTAGGTAAGTAGTTGGGCTAGGACCTAGTGGGAGGAGTAGGAGTCAAGAACTCAATCTCGATGTCGATGCCAGGCCTGGAGCTCAACGATCTTCCGCTCGAGGAGTGAATGGTCTGAATCCTCCAAGAACATGACTCGTACGTAGTTCAGGAAGGGAATGATCAGTCTTGCCGAGCAGACAAGTTCTAATTAACCCCTTACGACCGAACGGAGCTAAGCTATAGACCGAGCACCTTTCCTACGATTGCAAGACCGAGACAGGCAAAAGAAGTGGGAAGAGAGCAGCTGGGATCCGGGTAGAAGGATCGAATCCGGGAAGAGAGACCAGCGAGAAAACTCTCTAAGATCAAGAGGCCGGAGCGGAGTACCGAGAACTTACGGGAATCGAACCATCTGATAGCAGATCCGCTTAGTCGTCCCCAGCTTTTTATTCACGAACAAGGGAGTCAGGTCTGACCGAGCCAGGTAGTCTTACCGAGATGGGGATGAATGTCCGGTCTGGTCTGAACGAAAGGGAGCTCTAGGCAGGTCTGTCTTCACGAGCGAGCTATTCTGCCCCGGCCTCTTCTCCAAAGGCATGCCCTCCCCATTTTATGAATGATGCTAGCACCTGTCTTCCTTTCCCTGCTGCTTGATGATGCCCCTCTCCAGCTGATTGGTCTGGCCGAACTAGGCCTGACTCTATCTCTTTCTTCTTTTGTGTTCGCAGTCGCCCCGCGTAGCACCTTTGTTTAGGTCTTGGGACCGTATTCCCCAGGCTCCGTCTGCCGAGGACCCATGAATCTGCCTGCCCTCCGCCTCGCCTAGCATCTGATACTATAATAAGGACTACCGGCTTCACTGAACCAACCGTTTATCTAGGCACCCACTTGAGCCCTCGACAAAGCAATTCGACTTCGCCCTTCCACTCCCTTCCCCAAACAGGGACTGTAGCCAATCGGAGAGGCCACTCACTTCAGTAGTTCGACTTTCGACTCAGATCGAATGGGGCAACTGAGCCCTGTATATATATTTGGCGAGCAGAGATTCTTTCTTCATGGATAAGGCCTGACATGACCGACTGGACAGCCTAGTGAGCTGCGGAGAAGTGCGGCAGGAACGTGCGGCAGAGGAGAAGCGGGGAGCCGAGTTCAACGAAGTGCTATGACTAAGCAGAGCGACGAGCCTAGTACTTTTCCATTCGTCCGCAACTTACTATATTTGCCGGGAAAGACAAACGAGTTCACGAGCAAGCGAGTTCCAGCGAGTGGAATGAACGAGCCGACCATAAAGCATGTCATTATTTGGCAAATTGTGACAGCCAATGTTCTTTGGCAAAGTCCATTCTTTGACATATGCCGATTCGATCTTGCCAGATTAATTAGAGCATGTCTGACCAGCGAGTGGAATGAACGAGCCGACCATAAAGCATGTCATTATTTGGCAAACTTTGACATGAACTCGTCAGCTTAGCAAACAACATGTCATTATTTGGCAAATTGAACCGCGTCATTAGAAGGCAAAATCTTACATTAAGTGAATAAGCACCGATCCTTCCTATATATGTACTTAAGATGGATGAACACTACCTCAAGTGGGGATGTCGGCTATCGTCCTTTATCGCCTGTCCTCCGATCCGTCGGCACGCATCACAGTCTCGTTCGGTAGCGGCGCTGCTTGAGTCGAGTCCACGAGAACAGAACTCAGCGTCATTATCATTCGCAGCAGATTATTACCAGTATAATTGCGTGCCTGCAAAAGTAGTAGTTCCTAAAATATAGTAAATT
>JBBMKF010000067.1:535471-559229 GCA_037834155.1 Curcuma caesia | reverse complement strand
GTCTATGGCTAACGCGTGCCAGATTAAGTAAGTTAGCTCAGCCATTCACTTACGGTTCTGGGTCTCGGGCGTATGCAGCTGGGTCTATGGCTAACGCGTGCCAGATTAAGTAAGTTAGCTCAGCCATTCACTTACGGTTCTGGGTCTCGGGCGTATGCATCCGTTGATTCAACTTTTAAGTAGTAAAGGTTTAAGTAGTAAAGGAAAGAGGCTAAGTGAAATGCCAAGGCAAAGCGCCAAGGGCTCAACTTCATAAGGTGCTGCTGAGGAATGAATGGCCGCAAGGGCAGCATAGGCAGTGTGACCTGCGGAAAGAGCGTATGAGTCTGTGGCAGATGCATCATTTGATTCAGGTAATTCTTAAAAGAAAGTGGGTACCACCAAAGCCAAGGGCATCTGAGTGTAGGTCTATGGCATCTGAGTGTGGGTCTATGGCATATGCATCAGTTGATTCATTTGATTCATAAGAAAAGTAATCCGCTGGTTCAGTAGATTTGTAGTTAGAAATAGCTTCTTACAAGTAATCCGCCTATATAAAGTCAAATTAAGGTCGCATCCGAAATAGCTTCTTCAAAGTAATCTGTGGTAGCCTCTTAAATAGCTTCTTAAAAGTCATGCGCGAGAGCTTCCTCTTTTGCTTCAGCCATGGCTTCCGCTGGGTCAGTAGATTTGTAGTTGTCCGGGTTGCGGTGCTTCAACTTTAACAAGTAGTTTCGAGCTTCCTTTTCAAGGAGTTTGTATCTGTGGCTTCCTTTACTTTTGATGAGTTTGTATCTGTGGCTTCTAAGGGGTTTTGAGTTGTGGCTGTAGCTTTGGCTTCCCAGAGGGTTGATTCAGTTGAACCTTTAGCTTTGGCTTCTACTGAAGTTGGAGCTTCTACTTTTGGAGTTGAAGTATAATTTAATCCAAATAAATATGCCCTATATAAATATAAATATGCAACTCCTCCAATTGGGATTGGAAGTTGTAGATACCAAAGGTAGAGATCTAAATACCAGTTCCGTTTACAGGAGATCCCCTAGTAGTCTTGGTCTCTAGTCTAGCTGTAAAAGTATAGAGATCCAAATTGAGTTCCTGAAAGTAAGGAACTCGAAGAGGTAAGTAGATCCCAATTGAGTTCCTATAGAAGAGTGGAGAGCAGTAGATGAGTTTTCGAGATGGGGTTGAAGGTGTAGTTTAGTCATTTGACTTTTCAAAGGTAGGCAGCCTAACTGGGATTTGCAGTTTAGGCATTTGACTTTTCAAAGGTAGGAAGCATAACTTGGATTTGAAGTGGAGGGTCTACAATAGCTCGCTCAGTAGATTGACTTTGGCTTCCTTACCTGGCTTCGTTTCCTCAGCTTTAGGTCGGTATAGAGAAGTCTGTCCATCCGAAGTTAAATTTGAGCTATTTCATTCAAGAGTATAGGCAGAATGATAGCGAGAACTAATGCACTACATACTTCTAACCTAGGCCCTGCGTGCGCCGTACCGCCGACGAATAATAGGTACCCCCAGAGTAGGTATTTGAGGTTGATGTTGTATTTGAAGTTGTAGATGTAGATGTGAGGGTAGCCTTTCTAGTACTTGAGTATAGGTATTCAACTGTACCTAAGTATGGGTAAGTTCATTTTCCTTCCTTACAGAGGTGGATGCCCTGGTCGCCCGGTGTAGCTCCATCCTTTTCGGATTCATAAGCACTGTCTGAAGCCATTTCTGATGAATCAACTCAAACAACTTCATCAACTTCATCAATTTATGATGAATCAACTGAATCAACTTCATCAACTGATGCATCCGCCCCAGACCCAGAATCATACGCCCTTGGCTTTGGTGTTCCATACTTTCTTTTAAGAATCAACTGAATCAACTCAATCTGATGCATCTGCCATAGACCTAAACTTATCTGCACCCAACCTAAACTCATCTGCCATAGACCTAAACTCATCTGACCTGGGCTTGGCAGACGTAGGCTCAACCTATGATGGAACACTCCCTTACTTTAGGACAGGAAACCCTATCTCCGCGAGGATGGTTCCCTACCTAGATCTGTTCGTTCCTGTTGTTTGCTCTCTTTGTTAGATTCCTTACTCAGGTTCCCTTTCCTCAGGTGCCCTTTACTAAGGTCCCCCTTTTCCTCTGCAGCCGATACTTAAACCCTACAGACCTACTTGTAGCTTTCAAACCCCTTGGAAGCCACAGCTACAGGTCAAAACCCATTCCTCGATTGACGACGCAGCAGCTACTTCGTACGCAGCCCTAGCAGCCATTGAATCCTCTCCTGCTACAAAAGGAGAAGCCGCTGACCCAGCTCCAACTGAAAACTAAGGAGAAGCCCCCTAATATATAAATTCCCAGGTGCAACTGAAAACCCCAACTTAGATTCCTTCCTCAGAAGTGCAATCCTCAGGTGAGAACCTTCGGCTGATGACATTGAAGGAACCACCTACATTGACTTGGCATCAGCACTCTTTACAGAAGTACGAGACTCAAACTCATACGCCCTCTACAGAAGCACTAGCCTCAAACTCAGAAGCCATAGACTCAAATCCTGCATTTGAAGTTGCCTTGGCATCTCCAACAGAGAAACCGCAATCCAAACCTTCACCAAAAGCAATAGACCCAGACACAGAAGCCATAAACGGTACACCTACAACGGGAGCTGTTGCCTTAGCTTTAGACTTGGAATTTCCAGTGCCATTAGAAACATTAGAAGCAGACCCTGACACAGACGCAGAAGCTCTTGACTCAACCTCAGACAAAGGAGAAACTACTACATAAGCCGAAACCAGAAGCTATTTTCCAACTCCAACCTCAACCCAAGAGGCGCTACTCGTACGACTCCAATCAGCGAACCCGTAATTTGAACCCGTAATTTACGACCACAGACACCCGTCCTGCATACGCACAAACCCAAGGCTCAGACAAAGGCTCAACTGAAACCAAAGCCGAAACCTCAGACAAAGGAGAAACTGAAACTCCAGCCGAAGCTACAGCAGCCTTTTTAAACCCAGACCCAAACCTAAAAGACTTTCGTACAACTGCCCCAGGCGCTACCCGTCCAACTTAGCTATCGTACCCATTTTAGTACGAGGATGAGAAATTCCTTAATAGAAAAAGTAACACTTTTCCCAAAACCAGAACAAAAACCTCTACCTTACCGGCAGACCTGACCTTCTCATGGCAGCGACATGAAATTAGACTAAATAATTCTTATGCTTATTAGATGAACTACTTTCGACTTCCCCCTCCCCCCAACTGAGTGTCTACTCCTTTAGTATGGGAACTCCTTTTTTAGGATAGGACTTAGCATCAGGAACAACTTTTGCATCACCATAGGATTTAGGAACTACTGCAACTTACTTTATTTGGGGGCGCCACCAGAGTCTTCTACTTTAGTATCAACTGCCCCAGCCTCAACGTAAGCAACTGCCCGCGCAACTAAAGGAGCAACACTAGCCCCAACTGCAACAGTCGAAGACCTATCAACCCTAGTAACTGCCCTAAGTGAGTCTACTTTATCACCAACTTTTGTAGGAGCAGATGAGTCTACTTTAGGAACTACTTTTGCTTCAACAGAAGGAACTTTCCAAAGGAGCAACTTACTTCGTATCCCGAAGTGCCAGCCATCTCAAAAGCCTTTACTAAAGCAGGATCCACTACTAAAGCAGGATCAACATCCTCAACAGCAGCAGCCCCCTCCCCAAAGGATTCTCCTTTTGATTCTACTTATCTGCCTATCATGGACGAGCCACATGCGTGGAAACTTGCACGTGTGGTTCTGGGCCGGGCTTTCCTGAGGGAACGACTGGAAAGTAGTACTGCTACAAAGCCGTACAAGAAGTACATGTAACTGTCCTACTGTCAAGGAGTACTGGAAGGTAAGGGCTTCAAAACAAGAGGAACGACTGACAGGAGTAAGGGCTAAGGTATGGATATATCGACCCGAACAGATGCAACAGAACGACAGGAGTAAGGGAAGATCGAGTAGCAGCATTGGGCTCAGGTACAGTACTGGAAGAGGGCAGGCTTCATACGAAAGGGGGCCCTTAGGAACCTTAGTAAAGTGCAGCTGAGTATTCAATCGCTGAAGCTGTAGCTTCTAAGGGGTTTTAAGTAGCACCTGAGGATTGCACTTCTGCAAGGGCACCTGTAGCTTCCAATGGGTTTTAAGTAGCACCTGAGGATTGCACTTCTGAAGGGGCAACATAGTATTTGACTTCTTAAAGTGCACCTGAGGCAGCTGGGGATTTAACTTCTGATTCTGAAAGTGCAGCTGTGGCAGCGGAGTATTTAACTTCTGAAGGGGAACCTTAGTCAAGTGCAGCATAGTATTTTCCTTCTGAAGTTGCAGCTGAGGCCCACTTAATAATAATTCGCATCTGAGGCTTTGACTTCTGAAGGTGCAGCTGAGGCTTTTCCTCCGTCTGCAAAGGCAAGTGCCTATGAGTTTAGGAACTTATATTATAGGGGGCATATGAGGTTTTTCCTCCGTCTGCCAAGTCTCCTGCTTCTGGGTCTGGGTCAGGATTTGAGTAAATAGCTTCTGGGTCTGGGTCCGGATTTGAGTCAAGAGCTTCTGCGTCTGGGTCTATGGAATCTGTAAGGAGTGCTGATGCCAAGGCCACTTGAAATGCAGGAAAGGGGAATTGAGTTTTCGGCTAAGGCATCTGTGTCTAGGTAATCTTGAAATGGTAGATGCAAATGCAGGAAATAAAAGGTCAGATGAGCTTTAGGCTAGTGCATCTGTGTCAGGTTCTGCTTCTTTAGTTTCTAATGCAACTGGAAATTGAAATGCTAAAGCAAAGGCTAAAGCTACCTTAGGTGTACCGCTTAGGGCATCATCTGGGTCTGGGTATGTTGTATGGTTACCGGTTGAGCCTTTCCTTTGTCTGAGGTTTAATATAAAAAATGCCGGGCATATACCCATAGTCAAATAAATTACAAGAAAGACAGGAAAGCGTAGCAAACAAAGGAGTAAGGTACGGCTAAGGAAAAGGAAAAGCCAAGGGCTTCAGCGGAAGCCTAAGCCAGGAGATTTGAGTCTTGTCTTGCCCCGCTACGAGTGATGGATAGATGCCCTCCCTCTCTCTCCCGATCTTCGCACAAAGTGCACTACTAGAATAAAGGAACGAGGAAGGATCACTGGTATAACTGGGACGGTTCAATGGTTGATCGAAGCAGGAACTTATACCCGAACACTGGTTCCGAGTCCAAGCTGTTCAAAGCCTGCTAACCCTAGGAAAGGGCAGCAGAGGAGTAGGAAAGGAGCAACAGAGTCTTCTACAGTGGGAACAACTGTACCAGCCCCAACTACTGAGTCTTCTACTTTAGGAGGAGCTTTTGCGTCAGCCCCAAGGTAGTCTACTTTAGCCCCACCTTTTTCAAGGAACTGAGTCTACTCCTTTAGGACCTACTTTTGCATCAGGAACAACTTTTTCATCAGGAACAACTTTAGCCTCAACGGAAGCAACTCTTCCAAAAAGAGCAACTGACTGCATAGCCCTGCCAGCTCAAAAGCCTTTACTAAGGCAGCCTCAACGGCCTCAACATCAACTGCAAAAGCCCTACCTGATTCTTCTACTTTAGGAACTACTTTAGCCTCAGGAACGCCTTTAGCCCCAACTGAGTCTACAGTAGGAACTACTTTAGCATCAGGAACGCCTTTAGCCCCAACTGAGTCTTCTACTTTAGTAGCAACTGCCCCAGCGCCAACTGAGTCTCCTTTAGGAACTACTTTGTGCATCACCAAAGGATTCTATATCTACTTTAGCAGCCCCAAAGGATTCTCCTTTAGCAGCCGTACCAGTAGCAGCCCTTGTAGCCCCACTGTCCTGACTAGTAGCAACATACGTCACTAAGGTATCACCAGTATTCTACTACTCAATAGCAGCAACTCTCTCTAATGGTCACTCCCCTAGCCTCACTACCAGCAGTACCAGCAGTACCAGCAGTACCAGTAGTCTATCTACTCAATAGCAGCACCTTAAGTAGTAGTAGTACAAATGCTTCATACAGGGCATCCGATGTAGCTTCAGCTTCAGCCCGGGCTTCAGATAGGTCATCTGATTTTGAGTTGTACGGGTTTGGAGCTGGGGATTCAACTTTTTATTTAGTAGTTTCGAGCTGGGTATTCAACTTTTTAGTAGTTTGTAGCTTAGTAGTTTGTAGCTGGGGATTCAACTTTAAAGTAGTTTCTAGCTGTAGCTTCCTTTTGCTGAGTTTGTACTGGGGCTTCCTCCCCTTCTCCTGAGTTTGGAGTTGGGGCTTCCTCCCCTTTTGCTGAGTTTGTAGTTGGGGTTTCAGTTGAAGTATCACCTGAGTAGTGAATCGAAGAAGGCACCTGTAGCTTCCTATGGTTTTTCAGTTGCCGCCGAGTATTTAACTTATGAAAGTGCAGCTTAGGGTACCTCCTGTGGTTTGAAGTAGCAGCTGCGTAGTGAATCGAGGAATGGGTTTTGCCCTGGCCTGGAGCTGTGGCTTCCAAGAGTAGGGATCGGAAGGGCACTACTGTAAAGGAGTGGGCTAAGGTGGAGGACGGTAAGGGAACGACTGGAAAGTAGAGTAATGAGGGGCGGAGAGGTGAGACGATAGTCGATTGGCGGAGAGGTGAGAGGGGCTTTGAGCTGAGCCGCAAGGCGAAGGAACGAAAGGTATCTCCTGGCAAGGATAGGTAATGCAAAGGAGCTGTGGAAGGGGTCAACGGCAGCGGACGAAGGGGTGGGTACCTTAGGAAAGGTAACCTTAGGAAAGTTCACCTTAGGAAGGAATGCAAGCGAAGGGCATATGAGGTTTCTCCTCCGTCTGCAAAGGCAAAGCCAAGGGCGTATGAGTTTAGGTCTAGGGCATATGAGGTTGAGCCTACGTCTTCAAAGTCTCCTGCGTCTGGGTCTAGGTCTCGGGCAGATGAGTTTAGGTCTTCTAGGGCCTATGAGTTTAGTTCTCCTGCTTCTGCGTCTGGGTCTAGGTCTATGGCAGATGCATCAGTTGATTCATTTGATTCTAAAAAGAAGGGTGCATCAGTTTCGTCTTAAAAGAAAGATAAAGTTTATTCTTAAAAGAAAGACTCCGTTTCATATGATAGGAAAACTCTTCCTGTATTGGACTCAGCTTTTTAGTTCTATGAATTTCCAGTTCCTGGAGGGATAGATTTGTGGACTACTACAGTATGCCTGTTCAGTCATTTGTTGCGCCTGGGGCTTGCAGTTTTAGTTGTGGTTGGAGCTATGGCATCCGAAAGGGCTTCCGATTGAGCAAAGAAGGACGAACTACTTTTGATTGGCAGGTCATCCGCTTCAGACGGGGCATCCTATAAAAGGCGGTCATCCGCTTTTGAGTTGTCCTACGGTATGCAAGTGCAAGAGTCCATTCATATAAGTGAGAGTAGCGGTTGAGAATGGGTATTCTACTTTAGAGTAGTTTGTAGCTGGGGCTTCCTCTCGTTTAAAGGAGTTTCGAGCTGGTGCTTCCCCTAAGAAGTGGGTTTCCCCTTCAGTTGTAGCTGTGGCTTCTCCTGAGTTTGTAGCTGTGGCTTCTCCTGAAGAAAAAAACAACTGAAGAAAAAAAAACCGCAATTAGCCTCCCTTTTTAGGAGAAAACGAAGATAGAAAGATCTTTTTCATTTTGAGCCGCAGATGGCTAATAGTGCGTAGAAAGACAGCCAAAGAAGTAGATAATACGTAGGGAGAACCTATTGCATTTGAGTGAATTAGGTTTAAAATTTACTTTGACAAAGTAAATAAAAAACATAAGAACACGGCTTAAGGTCTAAATGGCCGACATATAGTATGTTCTCTGCAGTGCTAACGATATGAAAAGAAATGATGTTCTTCCTCTTGAGCGATGGATTGCCACTGACGGCATATTAGGGTTAAATACATTCATCTTATAATAAGTACATCGGTAGCCTAATATAAAAGTAAATTCTTCGACCCTTACTATATATTTATTAGTCGTAAATAGCCTTTGGGGCTATTTATCTCCCGCGGATTAGTCGTAAATAGCCCCAAAGGCTATTTATCTGCCCAATATCTAGTAAGGGGTAGCAGAGGTACTTATATTATATACAGGCGGATTAGAACTTAATATTATGAATGTAGGGCCTTTGGGGCTATTTATCTCCTTAGGCGTACTCGGAATTTTGCTTTCTAAGATAATAGTGGCGTACTCGGCCTATATAGAAGTCATTTTCAGGGCTTCTATTCTACTTCTTTAATAGCAGAATTTGACTTTACTAGGGAGATTAATAAAGTTCTTTGAACTACTCCCTGTATATAATATAAGTTCCTGTGCACAATCTGTGTATGCATTTTATTTGAGCGCTGGATAGCCACTGAATAATACATAACAACGTATTCGGATAGAATAGAATCTAATCGGAAGGGCAATTTATTATAGCCTAATATCAAAGTAAATTCCTAATATAAAAGTAAATTCTTCGACTAAGATAAGCAAATATAAGCGTAATCGTATCGGTAAAGAAGAAGCCTTCCCTACACCCTAGCCTACCCGATCCAGCCGATCCTAATACGCCACTATTATCTTATTTAATCTTAGCCGATAAAATCCGAATACGCCTATCTTAGCCATCCCTACACCCTAATACGCCTACCTTGAGTCCCGGAGTCCCTAGCGAGTCACTTTCTGGTGATATGGTTCAATAGTCGATTAGATAACTAGCAACTTCCCCCAGTATAAATGGTATTTCCTTAAGTAGTTGCCGTCTACACGTCGCTGTTGCCAAATATATAGTAAGGCCTTACGATCCCATACAGACAAGTGAGGGGCGAGTGATAACGACGCGCGAGGCGAAGTCAAATTCAATAGTCGATATCCACCTCGGGTTCGAAGATCAGTGGAGATCGATGAGGACGGGACGAGCAGTGGAGAGCCTTTATTTGCCTTTCTTGAATGCGGGAGCAGAGGCGGGCTATCTGCTATTGAATGCCAGTGATAGGGAGTCAGAGGCTAGAATAGGCTATCTTGAATGGTGCCAGGGAAGGGAATGCATTGGGAGATGCGCTATGGCCCAATGGTAGGAGTTCATCAAGTAGGGAGTGAGGCCATTGCTTCTTCGACTTCGCACGGCTACTTAATTAAGATAATGGCAAATAATGACAGAAGAACAAGACCTGTCAAGGCAATCTTTGCTCCGCTCCTTCACCCACCTCGAAACGGAGAACTGGGACGGGGGCCCATGCTTCCCATGATCTGCCTTGCCATAATACCAGTGCTTGGAATGAGTGAATATCAAGTGTATTATTCGTCTATTTGGTTCGTAGTCCCGCATGAGTTGAGGTTGGGCATTCCTTTCGTCGAGCATACCGTTCAGTCAAGTAGATGAGAACATGGTAGTCCCGCTACTGAGACTTGAGATAGCAGAGCAGCTTCGCTTCCTTCTCGGGACATAGCTTGCTTCCTCTACCCTTTGTTTGCGTCACGCTCCCGCTTTCGCCTCTTCTTTCTTCTTTTCTTGAGCAGCTAGCCTGATGTCTTTTATTCAAGACCGGAGGCCTATAATAGCCCACGGAGCGGTGGCAGCGAACGAGTTGCAAAGACTAAGAAAGGAAAGATCTAAAACCCAACTGCGAAGAACTCACTCTCGAAATAGCTAAGCGAAGTCGAAAGGCAAAGATTCCCATTTCCACAAAGCACGGCCTCAGTCCGTTCGCTCCTCTCAAAGATCGTGCTCTCCTCATTTCACTGGTTCTCCTATTATGCCCCTCTACTATTCGACCTCTCAAGTCGGGATAGCACGAAAAGGTCTCTCTGAGCCGGTTCACACAGCATGCTACTGAATGGATGGATCAAGGTCTACTTCACGGGCCCCTTCGTCACTGTCTACCTCTACGCTACGCACCTCCTTCGACTGATTGAAAACATTGCCTGCCCGGCAAATATAGTAAGTTGCGGAACTACACTCTTCCCGCAAAAACCTATTGTTGAGCCCTTGATGAGGTGCTTCCGAGACCCCTACCTACCTCCTTTGTCCTGTTGTTCTCTTACTTAATAGAATAGGTACGGGAAAGAATGGGACCCGCACGGGGGAGGAGCAGTAGAGTTCATGGTGTCAGACATTCACGACCAAATTCAAGTTAGGTTCCTGGTACCGGGAGGATACCAATAAAATAATAACAGTTGGATGGGACCCTGGTAGCGAGCCCCAGTGGATCGGGTGCTACTATCTACTGCTAAGGTATGGGCTCAGGAGAGGACGTATGGATGTTAGGGAAGGCTCAAAGTAATGCAGGAGAGTGAAAGTCCGGAAGTCATGGGAAAGAGGCCTGCAGGAAAGCCCTCGCCCACCGCAAATAAATGGCCCGCTGATTAGGAGAGCCAGCTGGCTATAGCTGCCTAGTTGAGGAGAACAGGTCCGCCTAGTTGAGGATCTTGGAGGGGAAAGATTGCTATGCGATCCAAGAAGACGGCCAGCAGGCCAGGACATCTAGCTCCATCCGACCGGAAGGACTAGGCAATGGCATAATCCGGAGCCCCACTTGAGGCGGGACCGACATCGTTGCGGGAGAGAAATTGCCATGGTTGCGGGAGCGGCCAGGTGTTTTACCCATCCCAGTCCCAGAAAGCAGGGCTGATGACCTGAAGAGGAGACCGATACAACGCTACTACTTATTAGGGCCTAGGACTATGAGATCACCTCTAAATATACCGCTTAGTGAACCTTTACTCTACTAATAGATAGAAAAGGAAATACAGCGACGGATAGAGCCACCGATAGAACTGCCACTGGATAAGAGAGGACTCACTCAACAATCCGACTCTAGAATACCGCTTTAGATCCTTTACACTACCCAAGGGGAAAGACAAAGATACACAGCGACAAAGAGACAGCTCCTTATAGAGCACGAAACCCTGCCTCGAGCTCCTAACCTCTTACGAAACGCTAAGCCACCTTCACTCACCTAAAGTAAAGGAACGGACGGCGACAAAGAGTCGGGCTGGGTTCAGACCTGCCAAAATATGCTATGCTGCTATGATCGGTCGGGGCTGAGGCCCTCCCTTGAGGCATTCCGTTGGCCGCTCCCGTCCTCACTCGAGGAATAGGTCCACTCTAGGCCATCCGTCCCGACACTACTTGCCCGATATGCAGCTTGGCTCCATCTGGTTATCCCTTCCGAGCTGCTTTTACTTCCGGGCTCGTTTCCTCCATCCAAGCAGGGCGAAGAAGAGGATCAGATATCACTAGTAAAGGGGAGAGAGGCAGGAAGATATAGCCTATCCCTTTCCTCCAGGATTCTTCCCCGAGATCAGGACCAGCCCCATGATCCAGGCATGATCGGAGCTAGACAGGCGAGGCCAGACCAGCAATAGATGAGCTGACGAAACCAGCAGTGAGGAGTGCAGCGAGCACTCAAGCAGTGAACTAAGAGCGGGAAGCCTGGCTCCACAAGGAAGAACGAGCTGCAGGGGTGAGACAAAGAAAGCAAAGGAATAGGAATAGGAACTGATGACGCCAACGAAGAAAGGCTGCTCCTGACCCACCTACCGAAAGACCCGAACTCAGTCAACGAATTCACGACCCCGCTGACACTAGTCAAGCGAGCCAGACGCTTTCAACAAACGCAATGAACGAGCAGCGAGCCCTATTAGCACTACAAACCCTAGGCAGTGCTTCCTTGGCAGATCAAAACATCTACTCTTAGTCGCAACCTTATAGTATAGTCTCAACCAAGCAACTATACAAGACAAGACGGCAAGCAAGGAAAAGAGACCCGATTAGTCCCTAGTTGAACTCCTCCCGCTAGTTAGCACGGCATCGCGCAGATACTTCTGCTCTCCCCACGGAAATCGCTAGGCTTAGTCGTAAATAGCCCCAAAGGCTATTTATATGCCTCTGCATAGCAGAGGTACTTATCTTATATTATATACAGTTAGTCTACGCCTTTGGGGCTATTTATCTCCTTCGGAATTTATATTTATTTTAGGCCTTCCACACCGAAATCGCTAGGAAACTTCGGTCCTTCCTCTCCGCTCCGGACCTCTCTAACGGGCAGAACAAGACGCGGGCCTGATCCTGCCCTTTGGCGGATCTTTACTAGGCTCCATCTAAAGCATCCCAGGCAGTCAGAACGGCCGGGGAGAGACGTGTCTTAATCAGGAGCTCGCCGAAGATCATTAATAAAAAAAGGAACGAGGAAGGACGTGGTCCGGACTCCCACCTCTACAAGGATAACTGGGACGGTGAAATGGTTGATCGAAGACGGTTCCTAACTTCCCTTTATGGATAAAGAAAATTCCCTCAGACCAAGCACTGGTTCCGAGCACAGGGAAATGGATCCCTGGCAGGGACTTCCTAGGCCTACTAACTGGGACGGATAACTGAGGCGGTCTCTGTTTCGACCCCCGGTCTAATCAAGCAGACCCTGACTTGTATCTCTTTCTCTTTCTTGGTCACGAGTGGGAGACTCGAAGGCTATATGCGACACATATGCTAGTTACCTATTAGCTGATTAGGACTGGGAGTGGGACAGATATCGGATCTCTCTCTATCTATGAACATTCATTCATCAAGATCGGTTCAATCAGAGGAATACTGATTCTGCTTCTCAAGGGTCAAGGGATTGGGAGGCCCACGAAAGAAGTAGGCTGCCTTGCATGAGAGGGCCCTTTTCTCTTCATGGCCTGGCGAGCGAGGATGACTAAACTCTACAAAGCAAGCTCCAATGATGATCACTTTGAACCAAAGGCTGGGAAGGAGGTATAATCATACCGCGACTCTTTATTCAATTAGTTTAGTTGGGGGGCCTTCCGATCGGTTCCGATGAGCGGGAATAGAATAGACACATACATTAACCAGAGTCGAGACCAATTTCTATTTATTTTAGCGGGCACAAATAATAGAAATGAGCCACTTATGAAGCACTCCCTTCCTCCCTGCCTCATGAGAGCGCTACCTTGTTTCAACCAACTTGACTCGAACCTGAGCGAATAAAGGAGGAAAGGAAGGCGTGCTCCTAAGTCGGGAGGATCAGATAAGAGGCGGTGGTAGGCGTCGGGAGGGCTGGTCTTCGAGGCCAAATTATAGTAGAAGGGCTAGCAAAATTATAGTAGTAGTCTTTAAGGGCCTGTGCTTGTCAATCGAGCTCTCATTCCGCGTCAAGTTCGCTCGCTCCTATCTGATCTGGGTCGGATTCACTGCCCAGGCCCAATAAAGAAGTCTATATGAGATGAGCCGTGACGGACAAGTTGATCTTACCTTAGATTGATTGTCCGGTCCGGGACATATGAGGAAATGAATCGTAGGGGTGACCGGAAAGAACATTCCTCAACTGCCCTGTATATATATTTGAACTTATATTATAGTATGGGTCTCTATCTATACTCTTTATATAATGATACCATTGGCTTCCTAAAGATAGGCTTCCATCATTCCACGTACTGGAGAGACATTCCGATAGACATAGGCCGATCCGGGTTCGAGCTCAACTCAGCTCCTCAAAATCTCATATCGACGAAAATCATTCCCTGATCGAATCTTTCTTCTCTGCCGCATTCATCGCGGAATGTGGTAGAGAGAGCTACGTGCGGCAGAGAAAGAACGACTGCTGATTGATAGGCCCAAGAGCGAGCCAACTGCTGCACCATAGCATAGAAAAAACATTCCTTCCCTCCACTATCATAACCTAAACTAATAAGAAAGAAAAAAGTCACATACCCAAACCCAAGACACCAATCATATCCTTCCTCGAAACTAGTACCCCACGCACACTAATCCGCTTATGTCCTTATAAAAAACTCCACTCTTCGCTCGTGCACCACCACTATATACCACGCACTCTTACTTGATTGAAGCCATTCTAGTCGACAGCCGCACCTATTGGCCTACAAAAAAGCCCGGTCTTATAGTCGACATCCGCACCTATTGCCTAAAAAGCCCGTGACCCTCCACAGTAATCTCTTATCCATTTGACCTCGGCCATCAAGCTCTATTATAAGTCGTCCCTCCTTCCGAAATTTAATATATTGTAGGGCCCCTTTGCTGTCTCGACTATAGCTACCCCTACGATCACAGTGCCACTCAGGACAATCACTCAGAGCTGGCAAGCAACTGTAAGCAGTAGGGGATTCGACCGTCATCAAATGGTCTAAGTCAAGTTCGACCGTCACATGAATGAGCTCGGAACTGTCTGCTAATCTGTCTATGCGCTCCCGACCGGCTTGAGTCGCCTATGGTTCTCTGATGATCTTTTTCTTTGGGCCCCTCGCCTTACTGATCTTGCCCGGGATCTCTTTCCTTTGATCTCATGTCCTCTCGCATGAACTCGACTTCTTGTGAGAAGAAGCCTAGTTTATTACTTCGACTTCGCAAGTGTAATTAAATGCCTCTGCTTCGCCTAGTACGAGCGGATGAAGAAGGGGGACGCCTGCACGTCTGCCATTTGCGAGCAAAAGAGAGACTAGATTAGAGTAGTTCTGAACCATTCATAACAGGAATTAGTAGTAAAGAACCCGGAAAGATCCTAAAGTAGTTCTGAACCATGAGGCGAGCAAGCTCTAGAGAGACAATCTTAGCTTAGTAGTTCTGAACCCTGAATTAGACTCTAACCTGCCTGTCATGAATGGGAGTGAGACACTTCCTTCCTAGAGTGAGACTCTTCTTCTTCCTTCCTAGTGGGGATCCCTGGCGATCTTTAATTGAATGCCTTCCGGGTCGTTATCATTTCACTCGCTCCTCTTTCCTCTATGCTATGGGTCGGCCTCACCACCGAGTAGGCTAATGGCTCATCAGTCGGATCGAAATACCGCTCGCTGGTTCTTTTCCCATGTTCCCAAGCCGGTGAAGCAAGTCCAACTGTCCCAAGTGAGGGAAGGAAGGTCTCGCCAAGGAGAGCAAGCCAAGGTCTATCGTTTTCCCTCCCCATCGCACCCGTCCTCTCGCCCAACGATCCAGTCCGCGCGTCACATAGTTCAGAGCCTGTTAACTTCTTGTCTGCCTTGGATTGGACTCTTCTTTCTCAGCCGTGGACGTGGACTCTGCCCTTTGATTCGGATTCGCTACGCACCTTATTCAAGCCCTCAACCCATATGCTTTGGATTCGGCTGCGCAACTTTGACTTTGATTGGGTTTTGTTGGATTGCAGAGATCGCGCTTGACTCTGCCATTTGCCGCTGCCTTGGAACCCTCTTCTCTCTCCCGGGCACCTCGGTACCCACACCCGTTGAGTAGAGACCTGGACTAGTTATAGCGCTTCTCCGGCATAGCTGCTTCTCCGGCATGACCACTTCCTAGGGGGAGGACTCCACTCCAGACTAGCCTTTCTCTCTCCCGAATCCCCGAACTCAGCCTGGTCTGCTCCTTTTTTTTTCACTCGCTCCTCAGACCGGTGAGCTGGGACGAGTTCGCTACGCACCTTTCTTCTTTTCCCATTTCCCATCTTGAATGGAATGGTTCTTTCTTTTCTTTCACTCGCTCGCTCCACTTCTTTCATCAAAGATACCGGTGCCCCGCTACGCACCTGGAAGAGAACCTGTCCGCTCCGCACCTCACTTACTTGTCTAGTTGTCTGGTTCACTCTGATTCTTGCTTGGTTCACTGTTCAGATTGCGAGAGCTTGGTTCACTGGTTTTTCTTGCTCGGTTGACGTCTTCGAAAGGATGAGTGGTCTCTGCCAGACTGAGAAGTGAATAGTTCGCCCTCGCCTGTCTCATCTTTCTTACTTTCGATCGAGGAGCGAAGAAAGGAGCCGGGCCCGCACCTATGCACTCTGTGATTTGAGATGTGCTGGTCGATCGGAGCTCAGATGCACTGTGGTTTGGTCGAGATGCTCCAGCTACTCTCTCTCCAGCCTTCGCATTCGCATTCAATGGAACCGCACCTCGCATAGCTTCAAGCTCTCGGCCTTTGATTCGGATGAGTCTGACCTTCTTGAATCGACCTTCTCTTAGATGGTGATTCGACTGAACTTCACCCCGGTCCGCGAGCCGGTCCGTTTCACTCCTTCTGAGCCCTCAAGAGGTCCGGTCCGCAAGAACTTTGATTTTGAAGTGAGGTCGGCCTTGAACTCATGCTCATTCGCCGGGACACCCTTTTTCGCTCCCGTCCTGGGACTCAGACGCAGGCCACTTAGGGACTTAGCTCTTGTCTGCTAAGCTGCTCTCGAACTGAGCTTCTCAATTCAAGACTAGCGAAATGAACTCGACCGGAGCCTACCCGGAAGCTAGGCCCGTAGCTGGTCGAATGATGTCTTACTCACGTACGAAGCCTTCCAACGAAGCACGAAGTCCGGAACGACTCAGCAATCTCAACTCCTGGCCCGCCCTAACCAATCAACTGATGAACCTGCCCTAACGACTGATGAAAGGGCTGAGCTTCGGTGAAGACTTCCTTAAGAAACTGAGCTTCTTTCTGAACCGCTACTAGAGCTAGGCTTACTGAACTGAATTGGGATGGAATTGGGAATTGGTTGACTTCGGGAAATTATAGTAAGGGATCACTCGCCTCGCTCCGAAGATTTGTCTCTCTGCCGTTCACGAACTGTCGATCTCTTCCCGCACCTGAACCATTGATTCGACTGAGCGCACCTATACGTGGGATGAACTGCCTAAACCGACAAGGCTTTCCTCTCCCGGCTTCGATCGGAGACTCTGCCCCTAGCCGCATAGCAACTGCCTTCTCACTCGCACTGCCAACTATCTCGCAAGCACCGTAGGAATCTATGCCTGGGCACTCCTTCTCGGGACCGGCAAAGTTGAGCGGCTCCGTTGAGCAATGGCGAAATCTCTGCAAACCTCGAAATCTTTGCAATCCGAAGATCAAAATAGGCGGGCAGGTAAGATCCTCCGTCAACCTCACCTGGCTGATCTAACGCAATGCCTGACCTAGCTATATCTCTCCATCACACCTTGAATCAGCTGACCGGCTAACTGGTTCTCTTCCAAACTGCTGACCGGTGAACTCTCTTCTTTGACTTTGCCGGAGCTGAGTACCTTCCCGCTCCGTCCCATCGCACACCTCTGACTTGGTCGGTGCTGCCAGTCCAGTTGAGACTTCCTTCGTCGGCTCCTGAATTCCATTCCTTTAAGGTAAGGTAGGCAGGCTCAAGCTAAGCAGTCGGCTCCTTTCGCTGGTTAGTTCGTTTACGCAACATTGAGAAAGTAGGCCTGAGCTATTCATTCCATTCCTTATAGGCAAGATAGGCAAGCGAGGGAGAGCTTCGGGTTCCCAGAGATTAGTTGACAACACAACTCCTTTTTAAATTGAAAAGAGAAAATCAAAAAGAAAATCTCATAATCACTGAACTGAAGAAGCGGCTTTGTTGACGAAGCGGGAAGCTCTACCCGGGGACTCATGCTCATAATAGAATGATTCATTCATCGGCCTCTCCACTGGTGCTCGGCCTAGGACTGCTCTTCTTCTCGTCTCTACTACCTCTGACTGGGATCCGAGATCAATCATCGATTTGCTTCAATTGCAGAGATTGCGCTGCCAGCGACTGAGAGCAGAAAGAAGATGCGACTGGCCGGGTCCGTGCTGCTCTTTAAAACAATTATTCCCCGGGTCCGTGCTCTATTGGCTGACTGCAGCAGAGGCAAATCATTCCTAAAAGGGGTCGGGTGCTCGGCAAATCATTCTTTTCTTCCTTGGCCGGGTCCAAGCTGCTCTATTTCAATTCTTCCTCAGATCCGTTTGAACAAAGAATTCAAATGCACCAAAAAAATAAAAAAAAAAGATAGCGAGTAAACTATATACAAGGAAAAGAGACAATGATTAGCTAGCGAAAGCAAAGGCTATTCCATTCTTACTCATTATAGAAGAAAAGACTGAAGTAGTTAAACAGAAGACTGAGCTCGAGCTCCTTTACTTGACTGTTCACTGACTGCCTCCTAGCTAGCTTGGATTCCTATGCCGTCCGCCGCGCAACTTTGATTGGGGTAGTGATGCCGTCGCACCTTCGCTCCTCACTCGTTTCCACCGTTCACTCTTCCGCTCCTCACTCGTGGGCTTTCTTTGGGATCGCCGTGTGGGAGGTTGGGCCTTCTTTCTTCTGCTGGCCGCCCTGGCCTTGGATTGTAGAGCAGGGCGCTGTGGCTTCCTCTGATTCTGGCTACTTGTTCTGGCTACTCTTCGCTGGCTTCAGTGCCTCTCTGCCGTGAGTTCTCCCCCTTCTCTCCTTCTCTCAACCTGGCCAATGAGTATCCGGAGCCTGGGAGCTACACTTCAGACCAGAATACCTAAGGCCTAACAAGATAGGCAAGAAGACCTCTACGCCTAGAACTGATGCTTACTTAAAAGGTCCACACCCGTCCGATGCCGCTCCTTGAATTTAACTCTAGTGGTCGACTCCGCAGGCAAGAACTCAGAGCCTACGCCTGCTGGTCATAGTAGCGGAGAAGACTGACTCCCGTCGTTATCACTCGGCCCTCACTCACCCGAACTATTCTCTTATATAAGGATTCGACTGAGCTTTGCTGGGCTTTGATCAAACCTTGAACGGCTTTGCCACCTCGCATTCGTTTCGTGTGATTATAAGAGGGAATCACTGATGGACCAGCTCGTGAATGAGATGATGAGCTTGGGAAGAGCTTGGGCAAGCCGGGCAAGTGCAAGTAACGGAGCCGGTAGTCAGGATTGCAAAGAAAGGATGCAGAGATTGCGCAATTTACTAGATTTTTGGCTGAAGCAATCCGCCGCAATTGAAGCTGTCCCCAACTTAGAACAAACGATCTTTGCCATCTCTAAAAATAAAAATATATCGCTTCATTTGTCTCTTCTAAGTCAACTCTAGAACAGTAGTAAACTCAGATCTTCGTAGAGCTTCGTGAGGGCTTGTAGCGTATAAGGAAGGTGCTCATGGCAGTACGAGATGGAAGTGCAGTACTTGCAGGTGCGGCATAGGAAAGACGACCGAGACAGGGGGAATTGCAGGCGTGATGGAGGTCGCTATGCTATGCGGAGCCGAGGAGTGCCACCTATGAGCGATGGCGGAAACGAGAGGAGGGCCTACTCCTAGTAGAACGCTAAGTCGTCAGTTGTCCTAGTGGAGTGCTAAGTCAGTGCGGGAGTGGAGCGCTAAGTCATTCAAGTGTCAGTGCGCTTAAGCGGAGTCGACTGGAAGGTTGAAGAGTAGCGTACGGGATCCCTTTTCTCCCGGGTTATCTGGGAAGGAGGTGCTATCTATGGGGAGCCTCGGAGTCAAGAGAGTGCTCGTTATCTGCCATGCTGTATCGGTTCTCATTCGAGTGCTCGTCATCGTCATGTAAGGGATCTCGATTTGAAGTGCGACCTGGCGTGTAGTGGGAATGATAGTAGGGACTGTCGGTCGGTTCTCAATCAATCTCTCATGTCAGACATGGGCTCCTTTGTCTCTCTCTTCAGAGCGGGGACGGCAGTTCGTCAGCTCTTTTCTAGGTGGCTTCGTCAGTTAGTTCAGTGATAGGTGGCTTCGTCAGTTCAGTGATAGGTGGCTTCGTGAGCTTTTTGATCGGGGTGGGGCGGTGTGAGTTATAATCAATCTCAGTGGTGCCTCGGGAGCACGGGAGCTAGATCGGAGAAGCTACTTTCTCCAACGGCTAGAACGGAGATCTCCAACGGGATAAGAGTCCAAGGTGTGTGCAAGTCAAGAAAGGTCTTGTTCTACGAGAGAGTAATGGTCTGAGTGCTCTACGGGAGAGAGAGTAATGGTCTGAGTGTTCTATGGGACTCGTTCCAGCCTAGCGTAAAAACAAGAAGTGTTCTATTGGACTCGTTTCAGCCTAGCGTAAAGCAAGTGTTCTACGGGACTCGTGCCAGCCAGCCTATTGGAAAAGCATAGGACACTGCCTAGCAAGAAAAGCATGGGCATGGGGCAATGCCTAGCAAGAAAAGCATAGGGCAATGCCGAGCAAGTGAAACTAAGCGTAGTTTCTTCGTTCGTTCCTCAGTCCAGGTCCTATTGAGAGAGCTCCGGCCGTGCAATCACAATGAGATGGTTCGGTTCGTAGGTTCCTCAGGCCGTGCAAGATTCCTATTGAGAGTGAGAGAGCTCAGCGGTAGGAGAGAGCTTAGCCTTAGCGCTAGGTGGGAAGAGGCGGAGCTTGAGAGAGCTTAGCGTTAGTAAGAGGCTACGGTGCAAAGGGACTCAGGCTGGGAGCAATCGACAAAAAGGAACTAAGACCAGCGACTACGAGAAGGTTCGGGCATGCAACTAAGAATCTTCGGACCGCCTAGAATCTTCCCTAATTATCTGAAGTGAGCCAGCTTTCCATTCATTTCAGTCTCTATCTCATTCTAAGCATTCATTGAATCAGTCAGAGGTGCGAACGGCGGAAGATCAATAGCTGGCGATAGAGATCGATTCAGGTGCAGAGCGGAAAGCAAGCATGAAGTCTCCATACCTAGAGAGCGAAGGATCGGAAGGAGCTCCGGACAAGACCATTCATCGTCGGCGAACCCAACCAAAGCCAACAAAGAAGACATTGAGGCGGGAGTGCGAGACCAAGGAGCTCTTTCCCTCTACTACTTGATAGGGACTGGGCTCACTATCGTATTTCGGGAATCAAACTCAGTTCCGGGGACGTGGCCCTCGTCTGCCTCTTCCTCTTCCTCAAGGTTTGAACTTAAATTAATATAAGAAGTGGGAAGGTCGTGGACTGACACAATGCGCTCAAGTTCTTTGCTGACGAGAGAGGATAGGAGCGGACGCGTGTGAAAAAATGAATGATAGCTAAAGCACGGGAAAGATTCCTGTTTCTATAGGAATTGCAATTATTGACTCGTACCTCGGCTCGGGACTGAGGAGGAGGAGCGACACGGATCTTCTTCTTGAGGGAAGGTGCCTAGTAGCAGCAGCAGTGGGGATCGAATGATCACGCGAAGAGGTCTTTAGTAGCATATCAGTAGAGATCGAGGTAGCCCAATCAATCGTACCAGTAGAGGTAGAGAGAGTGTCCCAGTGGAGGTGGAGATAGAGAGTGTGGAGATCTAGTCGTCCCCGTCGAGGTAGTGTGGAGATCTTGCCCAGTCGTTTCAGTAGCGGTAGTGTGGAGATCTTGCCTAATCAGTCGTGTCCCGGAGAGAGATTTTCTAGGTCTGGTGTGTGGGATGTTGATTTTGCCCTTGAGAAAACCATTTAGACTTTATGCGTTCTGCGCACATCTTTGTTATATTATATTGATTGACTGACGTGCACCTAAGCTATAGTAGCAGTCTTCTTTTCGTCTAACATGGTGGGCCGGGTGCTGGCTAAGCATCTTTTTATTGGTGGGTGCAGTTCTCTTTTCTTCCGTCCTCCGCGCTGTCTTCTTGCTTGGTGCTGGCTAAGCATCCTTTCTGCTCTCAATGAAAGAAAGAAAGAAGAGGGCATGGCCGACTGCGTACTCAAAAGAAGGGTGCATAGCCCACTGCGTACTCATAAATGAAAGAAAAGTAAGGATGACTCCGTAGAGCAGGTACTGAAAAGTAGAAGTAGTAGTTCAAAAGCAGAGCTGGTTGGTAGTTCTTACCCGTAGTGAAAAGCAAAGCCTGAGCTGGTAGTGAAAACAAAACTATCAATAGTAGTTAAAAAGGTGCAAGCTGGTAGTTCAGTGAAAAGGAAGAGCTGGTAGAGATAGATAGGAGCTGGTCTGGTGGAGATTGAAGAAAGGAGCGGAAGTTGAGTTCTCAAGTCGGGCTCTCTCCCGGGGATCAGAGTGAAAGGACGGGTGCGATGACCGGCTCATTGTAGGAGTCCGGAGCGGCAAAGTCAAACGGCAAGCTTCGTTGAGCAAAGCGAAATCAAAGCAAGAAGTAGCTTCTCTTGCAATCCATTCTTTTCTTTGCAAACACACGAGCGACCGGCACGACTCTTTGACTCAACACTCACGCGAGGGAAGCAGCTGAACTATAGGAGAGGAGTGCTTAATCCAATACTAGTCCAATCCAATGGCAAGCAAAGTTGAGCTATGCGGGAAGCCTACTTGGAATGGAAAGCCGACTCGGGGAAGCGAAGCATTCATAGGAGCTCGACCATCACTCCAATCCAACTCATTCATCGTCACCAGACTCTATACGGGCTTCGTTGAGCGGCGGAAACTTACTTTTATATTAGGGAGCTTTGCTACTTCTTTGCAAATGGGTAGGGAGGAGGAGGTTCGACCAGACTCGGCCCTGTATATATATTGGCCGATATAGGTGCTCAACCAGTGCAGCTCAGAAAGGAGTCTTTTTTGGCAATCAAAGCAGTCTCATCTAGCAGCAAAAGTAGTTAAGTTCATAATTAGACTTTCAATTTCCTAACAGAAGTGTGTTTTTTAAGGCTCGACTTATAAAGAAGGTCCGAGTGAAACGACGGGGGGAAGATCTTTCTACGTTTTGAATAGCCATGAACGACCTCTTGCTTCGACCGATAGTTGGTAGAGTGAATTCCAAGAGTCCATTCACGCAATTATACTGGTAATAATCTGCTGAGGGCCGAACGATAGTGACGGGTGAGTGATAACGACGGGCGAGTGAGAATGGGGCGAGTGATAACGACGCGCAAGATCAGTAGTAGTTTTGTGAACCATGAACGACGTAGGTATCCAAAGCCATGAACGCAACTATACTGGTAATAATCTGCTAAGGAGCCAGAGTGTGATCCAGCCCAGGATAAAGAGGATAAGCCAAGATCAAATAAACTGAAGCCAAGATAAAAATACACTGAATCCGAGTATAAAGAGGAGAAATCGGTCTTAGCCTGACCTCGTGAAGCGGAGCGAATCCGGATTGAATCTCCTTTCTGTTCTGCTATATGAACGCTTCTCCGTTCTTCTCTCCCCTCAACTAGCCGAGGATACGAAGAAGAGATTAGAGGCATAGCACCTGTTGTTTATTATAAGTAGCCAATAGCTGCTTTTCCTTTCTGAGTCGTTCTAGGTTCCAGTTTTGAGTACTCGGAAGAGAAAGAGTGATAACTCAAAGGAGTGGCTCATACGGGAAACATTCTTAAGCCGGCTCATAACCTCTTTCAAGAGATGGAGAATATGATATTCTTTCTAGGCACCCCGCTCCATATGGGAGGAAGATCCAACTGCTGCCGAATAATTAACATTAATTGCTCTCCATAGTCGTGAATGGCCAGTGGATAGTCGTAAATTGCCATTCAAAACGTAGAAAGATCTACCATTATCACTCTTCTCGAATGAATAAGGCTGATTAAGAACTCTTTATCCTCTTTATCCTGGTACAAAGTGTTTCTTGAACTTCTCTTTTGCCTTTTTTTTCACTCCCTTTTTTTATCCTGAGTGAACTTTTTATCTTGAATTCCAGATCTTAGGCTGCCGTTGACCGGAACTCATTCATAAGGCTGGATAAGACTCTTGCTCTTACCTGGAAAGCCTCTTTATCCGGGGCTTTTGATCTTATGATATTAATAACTCCCGGACTTGAGTTAACGCCCCTAATATAATAATAAGTCGCTTTCATTCAAGATCTTAGGCTGCCGCGGCTTCGCGGGCCCGACCACTCATGGCTAAGCTCGGCCCTACAAATATAGTAAATTGCGGTCTCGATCTACTTTCATTCAAGAACACAAGTGAACTCATTACTAGGGCCATACAGTTAAGTAGATCAGTAGTAGTTTTGAATAGCGAACTTATATTGTAGTACCTGTATATATATTTGAACTTATATTATAGTATGGCGGCCCGGGCCGCCTTACTATAATATAAGTTCCTCCTCAATTGTATATATTAGGGCCCTGTATATATATTGGGTCGATTGGATTAGTCTACAATAGCCAAAGGGGCTATTTATCTCCCCAAAAATCTAGTAAATTACGCGAGGAGATAAATAGCCCCTTTGGGGCTATTTACGACTAATCCGATC
>JBBMKF010000067.1:507399-526211 GCA_037834155.1 Curcuma caesia | reverse complement strand
AAATATCTTCTCATATTGGTCTAGCTTGTCTACCTCCCGCTCCCGGAGCATCTTTTTGTTTTCGCATTCTGCTTTCTATCGTCAACTTTATCTTTTCCGAGCGCTATTGGTGGACTGGCCATTCCCTTGTGATCCTTAAAGATTCTCTGGTAAAGGGCTCTCTTTCGCTCCTCCGCCCCACTACGCGGTAAGGCTTCAAGTAAAAGATCCCTAATGGCTTTCACTAGCTTTCGACCTAGCATTAGCCTATACTTCTTTGACTCCCCTTCCTATATTATAGTAAGGGCCTGCTTTCCTTGATTATCTGGGAACTATCGGGAGAAGGTTTTATGAAACGCCCGTAGTTGCTTCCTAGCATTGATACTCCTTAGGCTTAAACTGAGCCCCAATATAAAAGTAAATTCTGCTATCCGCGTCCCAGCGCTCGTCCCTACTTTCGATCTCGGCTGCTTTCCCTGAAGCGGTTGGCTAATGTATCTTGTGCAGTCGATATGGAAAGAAACCATAGCATAGTCTTTTACTCAATCTGAGACGGGCTCGGGTTCTCCAAGCAAGCATTCAAAAGAGTAGATATACCTAACCCGAGAGCGAACGATCGCATAGGTATATCTACGGCAAGAGCACTTTAGCGAGCATCCCTTTCGGGCGGGGACTAGCCACGAACTCCTTCTTCGGCGCACACGATACGTGACCCTTGCCTCATCTGCCTAAGATATGGGCGATGCGTTATGCCTATTTCAATCGATATGATTTGCTTTGACAAGCTCAAGAGTGAATGAAGTGGGATAGGGAGAATCCATGATATGAGGGACGACCAAGGGAGTCATTCTCCGAGCAGAGAGGCCGACATATAAGAATTTGTGGAGACTTCCGGAAAGTGGTACAGGTATTGGATTCCGCTTTCCCTAATAAAGGAGGGTTTCCTCATTCCTTTATTCACTTCAGCTCGCTCCTTCGCACTCTCCAAAGAATGGAACTGGCTAACGATTTCGAGGGGAAAAAAGCACTTAATATGGAAAGTCACCTAAAAGCTCGCTCGCCCTGCCACCAAACTCAAACCCCGAAAGATCACTCAAATTGCACGGGATAAGTACGACTAGAAGGAAGCGATTGCCCGGACCATTCCATTGAGAAAAGAAAGTGAGGGTCCCTAATATAAAAGTCAATCTTAACGAAAGCAATGATTTGCTCTTAGCTACTCCGTTACTCACGACAGCTCTGCATCTCCGGTGGAATTTTCCAGTTTGATGCAATATACGGAAGATCATTGACTTAGTTAGTAGGGACCCTTCGTCAACCACGCCTCCCTGCCATCGCCTTCCCTCTCTCTTCTTTTTTCCTTACTATATTAGGGCACTCTTATTCAATTTATAGTGCAGAGGGGCGTAGCGCAAGAATTGACTTTTATATTAGGCTCGACTAAGATAAGCTTCTATAAGCGTAATCGGCCTTACTATAATATAAGTTCAAAGATGTTATTAAAGAAAATAATTTGTTATTAAATAAATAATTTGTTATTAAATAATCTAATAGTGGCATCTATAGGCGTATTCGGATCGGCCAATAATACATAACAACGTCTTCGGCCAATAAAATAATACATAACAACGTATTCGGGTAGGCTTCTTCGGCATTCGGATTAGTCGTAAATAGCCTTTGGGGCTATTTATCTCCTTAGGCATCAATAGGCGGAGTAGATATCGAATTTATTCTTTCTTTTTATCGCGTTAGGGCCAACTGGGTTCGTCCGAGAGATAGCAATAATCATTCGGAAGTAAGGTAAGCATAGGTCAGCTAGCCCGGTCAGGGAAGGAAGGCATATCCGGCCCTTCCCATCAATATGAGTTCTCCGCTCCTCGCTTCGTAAGCAATCTTTCAAAGGTGGGCTAGCAATTAATTTTCTGTTCAAAGAACTTCCTCTTCCTCGTAGAGTGAGACTGGTGGAGCACCTATTGAGATCAACTGTTCCATTGGATAGGGACCAGACCTGGTGCTCCTTCTCTGTTGAACAGCATTGGATTAGGAACTGTAGGAACGGGAAATATAAGTAAGATGAGCCTATAACTTGGGGAATGGTACATGCTCCTAGGAAAGGTCGGATTCTGTGCCTCTACTACGCAACTGAAGATCATTATCCGTCTCTGTCTTGCTTCCAAGTCTCATGGGCCGCCTCTCCCGTCTCCTCTGCACCTGGGAAAACTTCCCTATGCTGCCGAAGCCTCTCTTAGACTGACTAGACCTATGAAGTAGGGTCGAACCTCTACTCTTTGATCTCCGCACCTCTCATCCCCGTGCCTATTCACTCAGCCTGGGAACGTAGCCTCTCATCTATGGCCTGAGACCCGAAACACCTTCTTGAAGAGACTGAGCCAGGTTTGTTTTTTGCTTGCAGCGGATAATTCTGGCCTCATTGCATTCGCTCCTCGCACCGATCCCTCCCCTATTTGATTGGAAGGGAACGTAGCCTCTCAGCTGCACTTGCCTCTCTGCCTTGTAATAGTAGTTGACGTAGAAATGACAACAGTTACCAGAATAAGATAATTGAGTTCAAAGAAGCTTCTTCGATTAGTTGACTGACCAATAACTAAGAGAAAGGAATGGAATGGGAACAGACAATCTGGCTCGTGGAACTTCTATTATATATAGCTAAAGGTCTGGTCGGCTCCGTTCAAATGATCAGAGTGAGGAGCGAACGGGCCCAGTTGAGCGCGCGCAAGCTAAGAAAGATTTGCAAGCAAAACTACGGAGCGTTAGAGTAGGGCAAGCCCAGATTGCGCGCAAGCGCTTACAGGGCGGGCAGCTGTAGAGCGGGCTTGAGCTTTTCTTTTGCGAGATCTTTGCAGCAGAGTAAGCGCAGCGCAATCTCTGCAGTTGAACGCAGCGAAATCTTTGCATGCAATCCCATAGCTATCTTTGAATTGAGATAGAAGTTCTCATATTTGGTGTCGATACGTAAGGTTCCCTCGGAAACCACTTAATATGGGCTCAGTCACTCTAATAGGGCAACAGTTGAGCGCAGCTACTTCTTTGTATGACTATGAGAGGTCGGGGCTGGGAAGTGCGCAGAGTCAGATCCCGAGCGAGCCAATGAGATGAGGCTCCGATCTAGTTCAGTTCAATCAGTGCCAGGGTGAGGAAAGCCGAAGTCGGTTTAGGGGGCCGGTCTACTATAACTGCGGTTCAGGGTAGTATTAAGCTGCCGGGAATCCACCCAAGGAAGATCAGAGCTCTTCGCACCTCTCACTTCGCACGAGAAACTATCCTATGATCTGAATCGTACAAGAAACTAGCCAAGAAATGTCGCACGAGGGTGCACTCAATATAGACTACTAAGAACCAAAGCATGATAAGTTTGCCAAGGGCACTCACCATCACATCAACCACACAATCCCTCCCTCTTTTCTTTTCTATGCTATCAACCGGCATCCCGCCCTCTTTGTCTACGCTATCAACTGGCATTGCTCCCTCACTTCCCAGGCAACCCGCCTTTCTTCTCTTCTGCAGTGGGAGGCATGGTGGGAACTTCCCTCGCTCTTTCCACACGACGTGAACCCTACCTTGCTTACCGCTCTCAGGAGTCAGCCTTCCGCGGGAGGAACTTATATTATATACAGGCCGCCTCTTCCTATCTTGATTATAGACTGACTCCGACATAGGACGTAGACATGACACGCTTTTCTTCGTCTCTTCGTCATTCCAGCCAAGTGATTGGAAACATAGTCTACTCCCTCTTCGTAGACATGGTCTAATCCATCTCCTTCTTCTCTATCACCGCACGACACCTCTCTATCATCGCACTCAATCGGACACAATAATATCACCTTCTTGCACCGGACCACATATATATAGTATAGTTGAATAGATAGAGAGCTGCTTTCACCACTTAAACAAGAGACCTAAGACATAGGGAGGGCTTACGTTGGCTGGGATCTCGACCTCATAGGCCCCTTCCTCTTGCTTGAGACTGCTCCTCTCGCATAGCACACCCCTCGGCCATAGCTCCGGAATTGAATATAGCTTGGGCCATATTGAGACTCCTTCCGTCCATAGATAGCTCCAGAATTTAATATAGCTAGATTGTGGGCCGAGTGAGACTACTGTACTGGGCCATATTGAGACTCCTCTCTTCATTATTAGATTGCGATTGCTCGATAGTGAATAAGAAGATTGCTCCATGGTGAATGGATTGGTTCGAGTGTCGGTCAGGAGTCCTGTTCTGAACAGACCTCTGGCCCTCTCTCTGTCTTTAGTTTAGTCCTTTCAAACCCATGTGGTGCTCCCGACTGTGCTTCCCGGCGCAATGAATCATTGGCTAACCGCGCTACCTAACCGCCGTCTCGGAATCAGACCTCTACTAAAGAGTAGAAAAGAGTATTAAAGAGTCGAAGAGCAGCCAGCACGCGAGCTCCGTAGGTAGGGCTTCCGACCGAAGGCTAGGCTCAGATCAGAGAAAAGAAGAGCCCACTACGCGCTAGTCCCGCACCCCATAGAGTGGATAACCATTCCAGTCTAGTGAACCGAGCTGGGCCGAGCCCGGACTTATATCTTTATAGAGCCTTCCCGACCAACCCCTAACTAGTCTGATTTTCCACTCCAGTCCGGGAAGCATGATCGAGGAGGGTCTCGTGTAAGTTTTCTTTGAATCAGTCTTGCTGAAGTGAATCAGTCTTGCTATTGCTATCTTGCTATTGCGGAAGGCTCTCGTACCGGTCAAGTTTCTGTCTCTCTTTTCAGTTCTCATTTTCTGATCGACCATGCAAGATGGCATAAAGGGATAGATAAGGGTACTCTCCCTCCGTTCAAATTAAGTGGATTCATGAAGGTGCAAGGTCAATTCTAGAGAAAGGGGGAAAGACAAAAGAGTGAAATATATGATCTGACGTGGAAAGACAAAAAACATTTAAACTCGCTCGTTCGTCCCTCAGATCCAAGAAAAGAACTGATCACTTCTATTCGTGAGTCAAGGGGACCAGGGCGAGAGAAAAGTGCAGCGAAGCAGAGGACACCCGGGCGAGAAGTTAGGCGCAGCAGAGGACACCCAGGCGAGAAGTTGTTAGGCGCAGCTACGCACCCAGGCGTAGGACAGGGCAAGAGAGACAGAGAAAGAGAAAGACGGCGCTGAGTACAAGGCGGGGCTCATTCCTGCTCATGCCGAGGCCGGATCAGGCTTATAGTTAAAGAATTTAGTGCCAGGGTTAGATTTAGTGCCAGAGTTAGGCTCCTATAGGGTAAGTCTTATAATCTTCTAATGAGGTGAATATGGGGGGGACAGTAAGGAAGTCTTATAGTGAGGCTTATAGTGAGGTGAGTACGAAGGGGACAGTAAGCTGACCGCAAAGCAGAAGAGGGGCTGAGACTGATGTCGGAGAGCACGCGAGGGCCAAATAAAATGCGGCGAGAGGACCACCAGCCCCTGACGTGAGATGGAGGACTTCCAGAGCAAGGTTTTTTCCCAGAAAGCGGTGCTCAGAAAGAAAAAGAATAGATCTCGAGAGCTTTGGGAGCCCGGAGAATAGATGGTTGAGCTTCTAAGTTCAGCGAATAGGTGTTTTCATAAGGATCTAGTAGTAGTAGTAGTAGTAGAGTAGTAGTTATCCCTTTGATGTCCCTGTGCCGAGAGCTCACTACTGATTCAATCCCAGGCTTCTATCGAGTAAAGGAAAAGACAAGATCCACTCTCCTTCTTTGATCATTCTAAATAAAGGCTGGCTTTTCCTCTCTCCGGCAGTGCTTCACCTCCTCTTCTCTCCTTTGATCCATTCTAAAAGCAGGGCTTTGTGCTTCTCCTTCATTCATGCCATTACCAGGTGCTTCTTTTGCAACGATTAGGGGCAGGCGGTCGTCAATCATTCATGTCATCGGAGTACCGGAGCTGCGGACCGCGTAATTATAACATTAGACCCTTAGCTAAGTAGATCAGTTCAAGAGATCCCTTAACAGTAGATCAGCGAAAGCAAGCATGAGTCTCTGCCACGGCTACATTAACATTAGACCCTTTGTTTGGCTACATTAGAATTAGACCCATTGTTAAGTAGATCAGTTCAAGATGAGTCTCTGCCTAGGTCAGTCTGAGCCCCTTCCATGCCGACTCCGCTGAATTCAAAGGTTCGCGGGGGCAGTGATCGGGGAATCGATCGTCAATTCTTTCACCCCCGTTCGTCAAATTCTTTCTTTCAATTACTCACGCGGGACGCTCCGTAGGTTCCTTCAAAACATTCTTACGGAGCGGTAGGAGGGGTAGGCTCGAGTAGACCAGCTCGGGGGAATTCTATGCGGACCGCCCAAGCAGTGAGTTCCATTCACGAAAAGACTATCTATCATACTAGCGAGTGGGCCAAGTGAACTTAAAGACTCTTACATATATGCAAATAAAGACCGAGCCCCTATTTGCTTGCGGAATGCGGCCCCAGAGATGATCTGAACGGCCAAGCGGCAGTCCCCAAACAAGCGAGCGTGGACTGCCCTGCCCCTACTTGCGAAGCTTTGTGCGGCAGCAGCTGTTCTTTCTCCGGATCACGAAAAGACTATATCAATTAGATGGACAGATCAGTAAAGGACAGCAACTACTTCTTTCAGTAAAGGACAGCAACCACTTCTTTCTAAAGATGGACAGCTACTACTTCTTTCAATATAATTTCAATATAAGAAGAAGGACTGATCAGTATCTGCTGGGGTGGAGTAATGGCAGATGGACTGGACAATTGATGTCATCACTTTTCTCTTAGCTCATCCATCTCCAATAATAGTGCCCAAGAACTGCAGACAGTAGGAGCCGTCCAGGAATCATTCTCAAGGTGCGGAGCGACTCTCGGGGGATCAGCCTCGACCGCACCCCTCAGTCCCGTCAAAGGTGGAGTCAAAGCAAAGCAAAGGTGCGTAGCGTCAGAGTGAAAGGGAAGGGCCGAACGATAGTGACGGGAATTGATGAAACTCAAAAAAGAGAGCGGAAACCTCTACGGGTCATAGGCCGGCTACGGAGCTTGTAGGCTAAATTGGTTGGGAAAGACCTCTGGGCAAACTCTCATAAGCGCTAGCCCAAACGCTCAATCGGAAGACCCGGACCAAGGACCTAGAATGAGCCCCTACCTCCTTAAGAGATGGAGCGTCAATGATGCACTTTGCCTCCCGAGCCGTCCCCTTGATAGCGAGTGCCATTGGTATAGAAGTAGAGTAAACCACACTGATTTCGATCTTTGCTTCAGCCATATCTCAACAGTTGGATACCATACCAATAGCTAGGAGTCGGGCCTCTTATAAGTCCTTGGTGGCCCGCGCAGAGAGTATATTAAAAAATGGATGCTGGGAGGATTCTTGCAATGGAGAAGTCTCAGGCTCATAAGCGGTAGGTCTACTACTATTAGTGAAAGATGAAAGGGAGGCGGCCGACAGTGAACTACTCCAGCAGAAGCTAAATTTATTCTACCTATTTGCAGACCTAGGGACAAATCTAGAACGAGACCCATAGCGCGATAGCAAGAAGTAGGAATCGAACCCTAGAGCATAGAAACTTGGTAGACTTCCTCCAGGAGACCCAGCGGACCACACCATTCCAAGAGTATGAATAGCGCTTCTTCCTTCTATGGTCAGTCCCGCAGCACTTGGCTCTAGCTGCAATAGGGAAGTAAGGTCGCAACTCGACTTTCTAGTAAGCTTGCCAAGGATAATCAAGATTAAATAGGGTAGGTTAGGTACGAGCTCTTCATGCGCCACACTTTGATGGGTCTCATAGATAGACCGGCAACCCGGGGACAGAGGAGTTGAGATCCATTGGTATGAGTTCGGCAGTATCACATTCGGCTTTTCATGGTTAGCGAGAGGAAGTTTTCGTACTACTTGGAACCAATCTCCTTAGGTAGTTCGTACTACTTGGATTGAAGAGAAGAGTGAATTTTATCATTTCATCTAACTACGCGCGTCAAGGTAGCCCTACCACGGGCTATGAGTGAGCTCCCTTTTTTCCAGGGTGCCTGAACTTCTTAACCAACTGGAGCTAGGGATTGGAAGAGCAGAATCCGATGACAGAACTGCAGGAGCGTTCTTGCGGGAGTTAGGGGTTTTCCACCTTCTCGCATACCTTCCAGGCGGGAGTACTGATTCTTCAATAAAAGGAGATCCATGTGTTAACCGGACCGGACTTCCCTTATCTTTAAGAGCAAGTCCAAAGAGGTGGCAAAATAGCTGAGAGCCTACCCGCCCCACCTTGGCATCTCTGATTATGATCCAGGAAGTTTCTGCTTTAAACCTCTTAAGGGGTAAAAAAAACATTCGTTCTCTAACCTACACACTTTAGAAAGCATTATAATCTACTAAGAATAGTCTGTTCTGGGCCTAGCTACAAAGAAGTACAGCTCTTATTGTAGGAGAGAGGGCATTGAAACTCATTTTAGCTTCAGACCGGGAAGTGTTTGCTTTCAGGATATGCCGCACCCAAATAGGAATAGTAGCAATTCCGAGCTCCTACATCGATAGAAGAAGAAACCCTGTGAACTGTCCAACTCCTATACTCACTGCCCGCGGTAGCTACATTCAAGAATTATAAGAAAGAGATACATCGCTATCATCATCTTTACGAGAATCACAGACCCTTCTTCCCCATTAGCCGGAACTCGGAGCCCGGGAGGGGTAGAGAGAGCTAGGTGCCAAAAGCAAAGCCAAAGTGCATCATCTCGGAACTTAGGAGCCACCCTGTCCGAGGTTGGACCTGGGGTCTCTGCTCACTGGCGTGATGGTCCGGGATTGCAGGTTAGGAGATTCAATTCAAAGAAAAGGGACCGGGAAGCTCAGCTGCAACTTGTATTGATGCAAAAGAAGCGATCATGAGTGGTCTGACAGAGCGTTAGGGAGTTTTGCATAGTCAGCATCGAGGTCAGCTAGAGAGCTAGCTGGAGTGGGCTACTTTCGAATCGGCACCCTCCACTAAAGCAACTGGAGCGGAGGAAGCGATCCATGACCTTGGTAGGGCGAGTCGCTTAACTCTGCCTCTCAACTGATCCCGTCCTATTAGAGTTCTGAGCCCACTCACCGAGAACTGATCCCACTATTAGAGTAGTTGATCCTCTCCTCCCTCCGCCTGGGACTTGAGTTCAGGTCGAGCGGAGAAAAGAAATAGAACAGAAAGAATTGACAACAGGAACATGATTGACAAGAGAAAACAATTGAACTAAGAGAATAAGAACTTCTGAAGCTCACGACTATCTATAATTATACTAATGAAGACCGCGTAGTGCTCCGCCGGTCGCCATCCATTTGCTTGAGAAGCCTTGATTGAAGTTCGGTAGCGTGGGAAAGGATATGAGAGGAATTGACCGTAGGAGCTTCAGTAGGTGTAGTCTGAGGGCCCTTTCTATAATATGATTGGTGTGGCTCCTTTATTGATATGGAGTTGGTCTTCTGCTCAGGGCTCTTTAATCTTCACATTCACTCGGTAAGTCTATCATTCAATCTTTCATCAGCCGCGGGGGTGAGACTGAATCTTATCTTTTGAGTTCGGTTAAGCTTTGGGGAGAACTTAGCGCTCCCGTCAAGTTGGTGCTATATCATTCACCTACTTTCTTGTGCAAAACTATGAGAAGCGAGGAGGGGCCGGTGTGCTTAGCCAGTCTTTATGAGGGCAATGAATTGAGTGTGAATCGGACTCGGTAGGCACCTTCGCTAATCCAATCCCTTTGGGACCAAGTTGAGAATGAGACTGACATGGCTGAGGCGCGAGCTACCACGCATGGAAGATAGAGATCTAACCTACATCAGAAAGATTGTATTGTCAATTTATCATCCCTTTCCCTTCTGTGTGCGGGAAGAACAGTCAATATAGGTCATCGGACAGTGGGAATGAAAGAAAAGAGTCAGGCCAAGTGAGGTCTGGAAAGAGCAGAGTGCAACGAATCCCAAACCAACCAGTGCAATCAAATAGAAGCAGAAAGAGTGCTTCATATCAGGTCCTTTCCAGCATAAATTTAAAAAGATCTTCGTAGGAAAGAATCTGACCAGCCCCTACTACTTTACTTATATTAGTAGATAGTTCTAGTTGCCTATTCAATCCTACCATACCCAATTGCATTTCTTGTGACTTATTTGCCTATGAGCCTATGAAGAAAGGATTCGTCACTCGAGTTCGTGGAAAGAAAAGAACTTGAACTGAACTGCCGTGGTGGGCTTATGAAAAGGAGTGCACCAGCTTAGTAACTAAGCAGACCAGGTGCGGAGATGATGGCTTAGAGGGGCGAGTCAAACTTAGCAGAGTCGGTGCGCGGCGTGCGGAAACTCCCGGGCAGAGAGGGCTCGAACTCATTCCAGGTGCGGAGCGACGGCATCGGCATCAAAGAAATAAGAGGTCCGGAATTTACGTATATATGGCTTATGGTGAGACATAGGAATATCTCAGTGTACAGTAAAATAAGTGCACGACTCACTTTGGCCTATATTCACGTCCGAGATGTGAAGCACACGAAATTCTCCCCCTCTCTCTCGCTAAGCAGTTCATGACACTGCCATTCAAAGAAAAGAGAAATCTAAAGTAGTCGGTATGCACTCAAAGACTGAGCTTTGGGAAAGGGTGAGGAGCAAGTGAAACCAACGAACTCGGAGACGAGGAGCGACCCCATCCGCATCCACTGGGTGCCCATTCGGACCTATGGACCTACAAAAGAAAATAAGGGACCTATAGACCTATGAGAAGATAGCCCTTAGTCTTCACCCCTTTTTCTTTGCTCTTTAGTTTACTCTGGTCACAATGGGATGACCTATGATCAATTTGCTCTTTAGCTTACTCTAGTCGCAATGAGACCTATGAATACTTTCTCGCTTCCTCAACCCCAACCCTAGCTTGAATAGTTGAGCTCCTCCATGTGTCTTTTTAGTAAAAAGAACTTTATCCCCGAGATGCCTAGTCAAGTTCCTCGAGAACGTAAGAAAGCCGAACCGAGTAGGACTCCAATGAATCAACCGGCCCAGTTGTGTTCGCGTCTTTCTGTCTTTAGTGTCTGTCTTTAGATAAGTTCGTGTTGCCACTACAGGAATTGAATGAAGCCTCTTCTACCTGGCGAGACAAGACTAGCTAGGTTTCGGTCCGCGGGTGGGGCTGGCTGGGTCTGTATAGGTGAGAGAGCCAGTTCGCTTTCTTCTTTACTCTAATACTAGTTTCTTCTTCTTTACTCCTAGTCAGTATAAATATGCCTCGGGCACAAGCTTCAACATCAACATCAAGCACACAACCCTGGCACCCTCTTTGGAGCAAAGATAGAATCACAAATTAGTTCAGTTCGGACAAGGCTTGCTACGAATAGTGACTTGTGCACTGGCAGCTAGGTAGGCGGGCTCCTTTACTTTAGATGGCCCACTGCGTGGTAGTCAAGAATAATAGATGGCCTACTAGGCGGTAGTCAAGAATGAAACCTGTCCGCACAGGGTTGGAGCTTGGATAAGAAAGACCTTGAGAACTGGTGACACGCCGCTCGAGCCAGACTTGCCTCACATTGCTCCCTGACCTGGGCTGGGATGAGTTGAAGAATCTTTCCCGGGCCTTCCTAAACTTATTTAGACCAAAGAGTGAGCTTCGACCTTGAATGCAGCAACGCGTAGCGTACAAGATTCACATTCCTCTTCTCTAGAAGAGAATATGATATAGACTGGATCTTGCATGATATAGACAAGTGGCTAGATCTTCCCCTTAGCTCCTATTCCGGTCGGGTCTATTTTAAATTGAAAAGACCATAACCATAGAAGTCCGTTCCCCTAATCATACTAGCGATAGAGGCAGAGTCCTGAGATTCCCTTATAGTTCTATCCATATCTGATCGCCAATTCGCATTCAGTAGCATGAGATTGGAATTGAGCGCCCATGACCTTCATACTCTCCTTCGCCGACCCTGATCCTGATTCTCGCACAAGCTGATCAGAGGAGAGGGCCGAGAAGGGTCTTTGGTTCCTCTCGCTCCCTACCTAGTCCCCGGTTTACTCTTTGTCTTTTCACGCCCGCGACAAATATATAGCCAATAGGTGCGCCCCTTTCTTATAGATAGAGATGCACCGAGTATATGAGCTCTTATACCGAATCCTACTCGCGTAGCACCTTGGTTCCGAGTCCTATTCTCTTCGCAGATCCAAGAGTTCCTCTGAGGCGCTTACCAACTCTTTCCTTTTAGCTTGAGTGCCCCGCCCGATCCAGCGCGAGAAGACTCCTACCCGGAGAGGTACTCTTCCCAGTGGCAGACTTTATCTTCTTAAATAAGGGACTCCCGACCTGCGCTTGATAGCGTGCACGTACTAATCAATCCTAGGGCCCCGTCTGCTGCTTCTCTTCTCCTCTTTTGACCTAATTCCATTCGCAAGCACAGGAATAGAATAATAGAGCAGGACTCATGGAGCTTACTCCTCGTCCCATGTACCACGGGCCATGAGGATCATCAGATATGGGGAGTCTTGCGCAAGTGCGGACCTTCCTTCTCTACCGGTTGTTCCATTTACTCGCTCCATTCTCTCCCTGACAAGTTCATCGAGTAATTGAAAGTCCTCACTCCAATGGCAGAGGAAGATCAGAACAGACAGAGGGTGCGCTCGTGACGGATCCAATACACATATACCTTCGGTTACTAACTGACAAGTAAGGACGTGCTCCTTCCTACTTGTAGCATTTATTCGCACCCATCTCTACCCATCTCCAGCTACCTTCCTCTGGCCTATCGAACCTACTTTAGATTGCAGGCGATCCCATGCTCGATTGAATTCCATTCGTTAGGGGGACTACCAATAGAGTAGCCAACCCATACTATGATCATAACAACAATTGGACGAGAAGAATAGAGCCCTTTGATCAGTCGGATCTCTCATTACTTATATCACTGGTCGCACTCTCTCATTGGACACTGAATCGCAAATCATTCCTTTGGAGGATCTTTATCATTGCTCGCACTCTCTCATTGGATGGACACTTGAAGCCTCTACTATATTAATTAGAATGAATGATGAAGTAATAGTAATGAAGAAGCTATATGACTGACGAATCAGTATGCTGAAGAAGGATAGGAATCACAGTATGATGAAGAAAGGGATCCGTCCGCGTGTAGCGCTCCCGTTCGTTCCTCGATGTGTATATGGAAGAATCCATTGCATTCGCTTCACAATCCATTCGTAAGAGAAAAGGGGTCCGGCTCTTTCTCGCTCCCGGGGAGGATGCTGCCATTGACTCTGCGTCGGCTCCTTGAAGTCGCTCATCTGTTCTGCGCTGGAGTGAAGGTCTCGCTCCCCTTAGTCCAGTAGGCTGGCACCTATTAAGTCTAAAGCGCTATCTTCCCGCGTCGTTGTCACTCGCTCCTCCTTTAGGTCTTCAGACCTTGCTTCCGCACCTCTATCCTATCTTGTTTCAGGGAAATTTCTCACTAGTTCTAGTACTCATTCGGCTTTGAACTCTTGGTCGTCCCCACACCTCACTCCCGGCCCAGAGTGAGCTGCTTGTCCGCCTTGTACGAAGAGTTTGAGCCATTCGGTGCATTCCTCTTCACCGCTCCGCTACTCGTCACTGTCTCTCCATTCTTGGTTGAACGGGTCCGCGTCACGTGCAGACGTCGCGTGAACTGAAGCTGTCTCATCGAGTCGTCTTTCCTCTTCCAATTCCAATAATTCCAATAAAGAGTCTCAAAGCATGGGAAAGAGTGGAATAGATGTTGGAAAGAGTGGAATAGATAAGTCCCTCACTCCCTCATTGGAACGAGTAAGAATGCCGCTATCGAACATCCCACTATCGCTATCGAAGAGAACAATAACAATAGAAATAAGAATGAATGGAGCGAGTGCGGCATCCTCAATGGTCCGGCAACTCAGCCATCATAATGAATAGAAAGATCTCGAGAAAGGAGTGAGTGAGCGACCAAGGCCCGAGCCGACCTTATAAGGTTAGGTGCGGAGCGAATAGGAGCCGACCTTAAAGGAATGAATCCGAAGAGCCAACCATTAGGGGACCCGCGATGTGCGGCAGAGAGAGTGACGCGGCGAGAAATTAAGTCCGATATATATATTATAAAGTAGTTCAAATTGGACAGTGAGTTTCATTTCAAATGATTGCAAAGCGCTGCAGAGATCACGCTGTCGCTTACGGAGCTCGCAAAGCTCACTTGCCCCACTCTATTGCCGGACTTCTTCTCGAGTAATAAGAAGACTACTAGAACTTCCCGTCCGCTTCCCTGGGTCTGGTCCGGTCCTTTGATTCTGAGTTGCATGCCCGAACTTATGTTCTATGAAAATTATATAATATAAGTCATGAATCTCCTTCTCTTCCGGTCCTGTCCCGAGCTCTCTTCTATTGCTTGGCGGAAAGAGCACCATATCAAAGCACCGCTCCGTGGGTGAATCGACTCGACCCAAGCCTTCGCCTCCCTCATCTCGAAGAACCTATCCCAGAGCACCTAATTGAGTGTGATTGCCCTAGCGAAGAATTTCTATTGTAGGCGCATGTCGAGTGAACTAGACCTCGGAGCTAGCGCAGAGTAGGTAGTGAGACCCTTACTATATATTTCGTGGGCTTGACTTTCCCTTGCCTCGCAGTCGCTCTGATCTTTCAGAATCATAATTGACTTTTATATTAGGCCGCCATACATATAAGTCTTAGTCGTAAATAGCCCCAAAGGCTATTTCTCTACTCTGCATAGCAGAGGTACTTATATTATATACAGGCGGATTAGAACTTAATTATAGTAAGTAGGGCCTTTGGGGCTATTTATCTCCCTTACTATAATATAAGGCCGGAGAATTTACTTTTATATAGGGCTTCTCTTGCTTTCGTTGAGTGCTTCCTTTCTTCGTGATGTGTCATTATTTCCCACACCCAACAAGAGCTAGGCGTGCTGATGAGTAAGTGCTTCCTACTATACCGGATGGAATCAGTGCTTAGCCAGATGAGTAGCCGGATTCTTCTCTCCCAAGACAGCATGGCATTAGGCCTGATGAGTTGAGTCCTGTCCTATTCACTCCTATTTGGTGTCGAAGAATTCTGATCTCGCGTAGCTCTGGTTACTCTTGTCAACTAATCGAAGAAAGGTCTGCGTAGTCTCGGAATTTATATTTCTTTTAGGAAAGACCAGCAACTTACTTTTATATTAGGTAGCCTAAAATCAATATAAACCCGTCGGATTAAACTATTGTCCTCAATTTACTTTTATATTAGGCGATAAAAGACACCATTGACAACCCTTGACTGCCTTCCCTTACAGAAGGGCACAGTCAAGATGTTAGTCGCAAGTGCTGAATTTACGATCGAGGATGCATAATCCCTGTCGAAGAGCACACCAACTATTTCAAACATGAAAAGACTAACGGCCACCGATCAGTGGCTGCCTTCAAGTCAAAACAATAGATGTCCTTCTTCCCAACTAGTCGATCAAGAGGTTTTGTCTGATGTGCCATCAGTAGGCAACCGACGAAGGACAACCATCAACCAATCATGGAAAGGGAGCCTTTGATTGACATAGTTTCCCATTGCGCCTCCTCTTGCCACCTCCCTCCACAGCCTAGTCGACCGCTATGACAAAAGACTCCCAATTGGTCCTGAGAAGGCAGATAAGGCCCTACTACCTTATCGAACCAATCAGAATCCAAACTCTTCAACCTTTTTTTTCATGCTGTCAAGAGCATACCTAAGCCCTTTCGGGCCAAAGTATACCAATAGAGCACTGCTCTCCACGCGCATGCGTGAATTGCAGAGTCAAAAGCTGCTAACTCATAGGGAAGAGCAGTAAAGATAGAACTTCGATTTCAAATCTTTTTATCACAGTTCAAATCTTTGCTGTCCCTATAGGTTGAGTGATTTGGAACGGTCTTCCAAGTTGGTTCCCAACTCATCCCTTGATAGAGGGGGAGAGTGGAAACAAAGGGAAGGCCCCCCTAAAATAAATATAAATAAATTATAGCTCTTTGGTGTATTTCGACCAATTTACTATATTTTAGGCCATGTTAGCCAAATATATAGTAAGGGCCGATGAGCGATAGCGACGTGGGCGGGAAGCTAGCGACGTTTAGACGGGAAGATAGCGACGTGGAGGTGCGAGAAAGAAGAAATGATGATAAAGAGACCTCCGACTGCTCACAAATGAGGTCATGGAGGACTGGGACGCGTGCCATGCTAGGCCTAGAGGACCTCTACTTGACTTCCTGTCCTGTCCAATCACACTACTTGACTTCCGCGTAGCTCCACTTGTCCGGTCGGCTCAAAGGCTCCCATTCCTAAATTCTAAGGGGGCTCTCACTCGCTGGGCATTCTTTTCATAGTTCATCATACGTCCTCTAATTAATCTCTCCGCGGTAGCCAGACTTCCTTTCTTCAAGCGCTCTTTGCCGGGAAGGTAGGGCACAGGCATGCGTCCACTCAGACCTAGATCGAAGACCAGTGAATCGAGTTCTCTAAGCTCATCCTATAGCAGTGAATCTCAGACCGGCCAACTCTCGTTCCTCTGATCTTCGGTATCGGGAGGCCCTCGTTCCTCACTGCCCCTTTCTCTCTTTCTTGCCCGGAAAGCTAGTGGGAAGAATGAAAGGGAAGAACAAGAATCCAAAGGAAGCGGAGAACTATTGAAACTGATTGACTGGCAGCTGAAGTCTTTGCTTTTTAGGTCTTCCCGATGAGCAGGGTGAGTGGTACTCGGTCTGTCTATTTAATACCTAACAAAGGTGCGAGCAGGAAGGGAAGTACACAGAACCTGAAGCTAAACTAGTGAGCCTTCTTTCTAGCTAATCTTCCTCACCGGCCCTGGGCAGACTAAGCCATCTACTCCCTTTCTCCAGTTAGGTTTTCTTGGGAATTCCTTTTTTCATTACTTTAATAAGATAGCACGATTTAAGAGATCGCACCTTACACTCAAAATATGGGCTTTCTTCTTTTAAACCAGAAAGCGTCAGAGTGGGGTTGGCTGGCTCAGGAAGTCCTTTCATTGAAGCATCCGAGTCCAATCGGGGCAATGGCCACCGGTTCTTTCTCCCCTTTCCTTTGGGCTTCCCGGGCATCTGCATGAGAGGGTAAGGAAGCAGCCTTTTCATGGCTCCCGCTCTATGCTTCTGTCGAGACAACTTCCCGTTATCACACCATTGAGAAGGTCCATTCAAAGTAGCCACCCTCTCTTCAGTTCTTTTCTGTTTTACCGCCCCTTTCCTCAGTTTGAGAAGTTAGTGCCAGCAGCAGGGGAAGGATTGAATTGAAGGTAGACCCATATCGATATCTTTTAGAGAGAGACTAAGCATCGCATAGGACTCCTACAACTCTTTCTCGCTCATGTGAGATTGAGAGACTGATCTCCGCATACGCATATGAGATCACATGACTTATATCTCTTTCTTTCACCACATGTCAGGTGCAATTAGTGGTTAGATAGAATAGAGCTTGTCTGTTTTTGATTCTTCCTTGTCTTGGACTGAATGACTGAATTAAACTTAGGTAGGATTGAGTAACCGTGGGCCAGGAAGATGACTAAGAATAATTGGTGAGCTATTGGAATAGTTCCGATAGATCTCTACTCTAAGCACTCGACATCACCGAATCAAACCACTAGTATCCCAACTGTTGCAGTCGGGCAAGGAAAAGAAAGGAGAGAGAGGGACATTAAAAAGATCAGCTCAGATCCTTCAGCAACTTGAGAACATAGCTATCCCACACCGAATCCACTCGCCGAGGCAACCAAAGACTTGAGCTACTTTCCCACAGCTGAGTATAAACCACCAGGTCTTAATTCATTCCCGTCGAGGTGCCTTCCTCCCGTGAAGGAGTCAATAAGATAGTGCGAAGAGTGGAGGGTCTCGTCTTGCTTGAGATGCAATGACCATTAATCGAATTGAGCCCCGGGGAAGCTGGGTGGTAGGGCACTTCGGCTTACTTAAGCAATTATAATAATCTCTATCTACATGCGCTGTCAGCAGCAACAAGAGCAGGTAGGACCCATCGTTCAATCTTAATACTGGACACGGGGCAGATTCTTGCTCTCCATTTCCGCACCAATAAATTAAGCGGAGCTCCTTCTTTCTCAAGGCGGGGCCGGATTCAGTCTGACTCTGACGAAAATTGAAGCAGAGTTTCCTAGGCTCGTACTCCAAGGCCCTTCTCCTCCCGGTTCCTAGCCATCGGATTTTCTATGATGGACCTGAAACCGCCCTATCTTCTTCCCGTGAAGGAGGATCCTTGACCTGCGCAATCTGCTTTTAAAGAATCAAATATTACCTAACGTGAAGTTGAGAAAGTTTATCACTCACTAGTAGCAGCTGATAGGTACTGAACATGCTTATTTATAGCCAATCCCCCCGTCAGAGAATCAGCTTCCTTCGCTCTGAACTACTACAGCTTCCATTCCAATCAGAACATAGAATGCCGGTCGCCAATCACTCACTTAATGTCCTTCCCACGAGGGTTCGAAGAAACTACTATACCATCCATGTATCAAATAGTGGCTTTCTGATAGACCATGCCAAATGGTCGTCCCTCTCTCTTCCTCTGATTCCCTCTTCGGTTCGCGCCCTTCAGATCCT
Source organism: Curcuma caesia (assembly GCA_037834155.1). Classification (NCBI taxonomy): domain Eukaryota; kingdom Viridiplantae; phylum Streptophyta; class Magnoliopsida; order Zingiberales; family Zingiberaceae; genus Curcuma; species Curcuma caesia. The sequence goes on along the minus strand of JBBMKF010000067.1, from coordinate 507,716 downwards.
TCTCTCGTAGCCGTGCAGGAACCGAGAACAAGTGGTGTAGCTCCTTCCGCAAAGGAAGTTCGGAGATCTACCGTCTGTACTGCATCCGAACCTACTTGAAGCTTTCTCCCAGAGGTGCGCCATATATTTCTTTCTCTTCTATTATAGAGTCTTTTTCTGTACTCACGTCGCTGTCGCCCTAAATCTTCCCTGATATTGCCATACTAACTTAAAGCGATCCGATTATTACCAGTATAGTTGCGTGAATGCCTAAAATATAGTAAATTGGTCGAAATACACCACCTAAAATAAATATAAGTTGCTATAATTTATTTATA
>JBBMKF010000067.1:483533-495351 GCA_037834155.1 Curcuma caesia | reverse complement strand
AATTCCCAATATATGATAGGGCCGACCGCCAAATATATGGTGGGGCCGCCATACTATAATAAATTCCCAATATATGGCCCTAAAGAAAGAGAAATTCCGCCTGTATATAATATAAGTTCCCGATATATTAGGGCCGCCTGTATATAATATAAGTTCCCAATATATGGCCCTAAAGAAAGAGAAATTCCGCCTGTATATAATATAAGTTCCCGATATATTAGGATATTAGGGCCGCCATACTATAATATAAGTTCAAATATATAGTAAGGGCCGACGACTAATCCGACGTACTTATATTTTTGGGAATTTATTATAGTATGGGCAAATATAGTAAATTCTGGTGCTGAAGAGATATGTACGATCTTTTCTTTCGTAGTCTACGTTACGTTTTTAATACTATTGCCATTCACGCAACTATACTGGTAATAATCTGCTGAAGGTAGAGTTCATACTTACGCCCAAAGCCATTCACGACTGCGGGAAAGAATTCTTTCTATAATACGAATACGCCATGAACGACTTAGAAAGGGTGAAGTTCGGGCTCTACCGGGAAAAGATTAAATCAACTTAAGCAGGCTCATAACCAGTTGGCGGAGCACCATCAGTTAATTTGTTTACGCCTAAAGCAGCTCCTTTGAATGGGAAAAGATAATACAAAAAAGAAAGAGGTAAAAAAAAAATAGGCTTTCGTAATATGCATGTAAGTCAGCCGGCTGGCTAGGCTACTAGTCAACGTCTTCGCTTTGAAAGCAGGAGATTGGCCATTCAACCGCTTACAGCTAATATCATAAGCATAAGAGAAGAAGGAACTTCTTGACCAACTGCAATTCCAGTGCTATCTTATAATAAGAATAAGAGAAAGGCTGCACATTCATAGGCTCTTATATGGGCTTGTGAAAGAAGGGGATGGGGGACTTTCGGACAAGGAATGCCCTCTTACTTTTCGAAAAGAAGCTGACATTTAGAACCACCGATCTTTTTAATGAAATGAGTGAGTACATTACGTCGGGTTGATGAAGATCGCCTATGCCTTAAGCACCCCTTAACCACTCTTTTAAAGAACCTTCAACACATTGCCACTTGCTTCAAGCTTTATATAAGTTCGAGTATGGATTCGATAAGGAATGAATGAGTGACTGCCCCTAGCATGGAGATAGTCTACTTTCTAAAGTATACCTCTTTCTTCCTCATGAATAGATGATTTCACAACGCTGTAAAAGATCCTACAACTCAAATACGAATTATTTTTATAAACTGTGCTTTGCTTGAAGGAAGGTTCGTAGGGGCAAGTTCACTGCATTCGTGAATGCTTTTCTCTTCTTGCTCGTTCCAGGGATATCCCTTTTTACGCGCTTCGCTCAGTATAGGCTAGGTTCAAAAGAAAGAGTTCTTTGAGATGCATAAATCAGCAAAGCTCAAATCTCGAGATAGAGAATTACTAACTTTCTTAGTAGCTCAATAAGGCGGGAATCCCTGACTGAGATTCACACGAAGAGTTCTCACAACGAGCTTTGAGCGTCACGACAAAGCAGAGTGCAGTTAGCGACTCAGTGCACGGATTTCCCCTTAGTTAAAATATAAAGAAAGCTCTATGCTTACTTCTTAAGGTACGACACTGCTCTAGCTCTATCTAGAAGTTAAGTAGAAAAGTACGAGGGGAAGCGCTTAGGAAAAGACTTTATTCTTTTTTAATAAAACTTAAAATGGGATCGCATTTTTCCTTCTTAGCTTAGTCTTATTAGGAAATAAAATTATAATATAATAGTCAGTCAGAATCTAAGCTTTCATTAAAGGAATGGAAGTTGAACAAGGCGCACCTCTTAACACTTCTTTGCTGCACTTAGAATATACGGCAACTGATCTTATACATCAGAGGATCGGACGGCTGTGGTGGGACCTATGCCACTATCTGTTCGGGGGAGTGAGATAAAAATAAGACAAAAACAGGGAACTTTCTGCAGTAGGCTTTCTTTCCGATCTCTTCCTCATAGTGATATATAGGTTCAGGAACTAAGGGCTGATTCGGACCTTTAGGAGAGATAGAGAGGGTCTACAAGTCTAGCCTCTCCTACTCTTGATTGCCTTTCGGCTTGTGGATCTCCGTACCATGAGCCGGGGAACGAGCACTAGAGTGGAATACGCAGGAACGAAGAAGTGTAATATAAATATTATACATGGAACGTGCGCTATACTATAGAAGGGCTACCTTAGAATGATACCTATTAAAGAGCCCTTATCGGACAGGAGATCTTGCTTTTTTTTATTCCTATCCCCCCCTCCGAAAGAGGAATCCTGATCCTGCATCAATAGAGCCAGCCCTCTAGTTGCCATCAAGCTTTTTCTATTGGGATTTTATTTTGATAACTTGAATCAGAATCTCTATCTCGAACCACAGAAAGCACAGTCACAGGAGCTGTAGCTGTGAGCATTCATGAATTTACATTTACTAAGCTAACCATCCGTTCAAAGTGGGCGAGAACTCACGTCGTTATCACACCCTATTATTACCAGTATACTTGCGTGAATGGCCCAATTCGCGTAAAGAGAGGGCGCCTTACGAAACGGGGCACTTCTTATAGTAATAGGTTTCCTCGGACTCTTTCCTTTCCTCTCCCAAAGCTAAGAGGGGTTCCTGGTCCGCTCAATAGAAGTTCAAATCCAAGTACACTATATAATAGTAACACATGCAAGCAAGGATAACGATGAAACGAAAGGGTGACGAACGAAGTGGCAGATCTGTCGTAGTTTTGAATATGAACGCAAGTATACTGGTAATAATAGCCCGGGAAGACAGCGACGTGAATCAGACTAAGAGATTCAAGCAGACTCAAATCAGACTCTTTGGAAAGCGGACTCACAGGAAGAAGGTACGGAGCCTCCAAGCTACAAAGAAAGATATTCCCTGTAACCCTAATTAAGCTACCCCGCACCAGCTTCTAAATCTAATTTGTGCCTATCTTCTCTTCTTGGAATGCACTGCAGCAGCAGCTCTTTCGTAGGTTAATTTTGATTAGTAGCCATTCACTATGAAAAACTACCGCGCCAAATATATATACAGGGCCTCGCAATTTACTTTACTATATTAGGGGCAGCAGATTATTACCAGTATAGTTGCTAACCACTTAAGACCGCCTTCTTCCTTTCGCTGTTCAAATAGATGAATGATTTTATGACAAATAATTCGCCAAGGTACGAAGACCCATGTGTGCACCCCCCGTGTGTCTTCTTCATTTCTCTCTTTATTAGCCGGATCTCCTTTTTGGCTCTCACCCTTATCCTTATCCCCTTGGAGGAGGAGGTTACGTAGTCGCAGATTTTCCTCTCGTAATTCCGTCATGCGTTCTTCTGTGCTTTTCATTAGGGCCGTTTGCTCCGGGTTTCCGAGGTCAATGATCTTGATGGGCTTGGTGCCTATCCACTTGCCATTATCATCATAAACTAAATCCCGTTTGGTGCCGGAAAGAATGCGTAAACGAATTCGTGTTTCTACTTGCCTCATTGTTAAGTTGGACCACATGATCCGAAAGGGATTTTTAATCGTGATATCCTTTGGGTCCAGCAGCTGCCTTTCAAACCAGTCGAAGGTGACATGTGCTTTTGCCATTCCTTTATGTTTGATTATATAATTGTTATCCTCGAGCTGAAGCGCGTAAGACGCGATAAAAATCCCCCTTTTGATCCTATGCTCAAGTTTGAAATAGCCCAGCTTCGTTGATGAAACGAGTTCGTTCGGCAGAGGTTCACTAATGACTAGGCTGTCCGTGTCACTGTAAAAACAATCCCTCCTCGTCGAAATAAACGGTTGCATTTTAATGCGTGCATAGGAAGTGATTGCTGCAGAAAGGTGAAGGGCAGAATACTTGGGCGGTTCCCAGATCTCATCTGTCGCTCGATTTTTTGCATAAATAACCAGGTAGCACTCAGGTGATAATAAGTGGGCGTCCTTGAAGCCGGGGTGTTTCTTTAGTATTTCGTAATAACGTGCCTGAGAACAAATCTCACTGACCTCTGATTCTGGATGAATACCGAAACGCCCGTAGATGCTATTAAGGATCAGTTTGTAGAGATACGATAAGGGCTCATTCCCCGTGCTTTTTGCCTCTATGCGGGAAGCGTAAAGATCATTGACGAAGTGCTCGAATGGGCTTCGCTTCCTTTCAAAGACATACCCGCGCTGTGATTTGGTATCCGAGCGTAATAGCGTACTTCAATTCCTCGCTAAAGTATACTCCGCGAAAGGCTCCAGTCGGAAATAGAAGGGAACCTTCTTTGCTACGATAGGGCAGAAATGGTCTTTCCATAGTGTCCGGGCACTGTACTAAGGCCTCGAAGAAACCAAAGAGGCTTTCTAAGGGCTGGTCTTCCAAGGAAGTTCTCCAAACAGGGGCACCTGCGGGCATTGGCTCTGACGCCTGACGGAAAGAGTGAATTTTGGTCGTAGTACCAGAGGTTCTCACCCTCAGGCAAATAAACATCACTGTGCCCTCCAAAGTAACCACGCCATATAAAGGTATCCTGGTTCTGGTTCAACACATAAATAGGGTTCTCTTCTTCGTTATAGTAGTTTTTGCGAAAGATCGTTAGTGCAAGTGAGGACAGCACATTTTCTATGTCGACGCCATATCGTTCCCAACACAGTGACTGCGCTTTGAGCATAATGCCTCCCAGGAGCAACACGTCCTGCCTCATGTAGCTTAGCAGTTGCTCACGTAAAGGCCATATGGTGGAAAGGCTTATTTCTTCGTGTGGGATTGTGCCTTTTGGTCCGAGATGGGGGCATAGTGTCTGGCCTAGTATTTTCAATTTGAGAGGAAACAAGGCAAGCGAGTCGCGGAAGCGTATGGCTAAGCGTTCGTTCCTATAGACCTTCGTAGATTTTTTTCTACACTTTGATACCAACAAAAAAGCTAAGTCAAAAGAGACCCCTAATATAGTTAAATTAGCGTCCTAAATTGTGAAAAAACAAGTTCTCGGGAAGCCTTTTTTTCTAATTCCATGATAAAGTCTGAGAGCACTTGTTCGCTAAGGTCAGCAATGGTTTTGCCCTCTTTGGGTTCAGTGCAAAAGAATGATTCCACGGAATTTCTTGCTTCAGGAGTGAGTTCTGCTCCTGGCTCCACCTCCATTAAAGCAGCTGCATAAGCATACTGGACATCGTTAACTAGAACTGTTTCAAAATCCCCTACGAAGAGCGACGCTTGGTAGTGCGTGAAGAGGGCAGTTTCCTCTGAGGGCGCTGGCCTTCTCCTACTTTGACTTTTAGAGAGAGAAATGGCTTTCGGCAGAATAACTTGAGTTGGTTGAGGGATGAGAAGCAAGCGATCCCTAAGAAGCTTAATTACTAGTTCGTCGTCTTTCGCTTCGAGAGAGGTCAGAGGCGGAAGGGCTTCATTAGCCTCGTAGTAAGCCTTGACAAGGATTCTGTTTATGGAGGCATCTTTATATTTATCCGCTTGTTGTTTTACCGACGTAGCTTACATAGGAATGTAGTATCCAAGCCGGGGCACGAGGTTCATTCAGTAGAGGACTCCACGTCCCTCGCATTCTATATGGCTAATGGAGCCGGGCCCTTCACCTGATTTGCTTTGCGTCAAGCCAACTCTTCCTCTACAGGTACGAAACGACGTGAGTGACGAGGTGACGAGCAAACTCAACTCAAGCAATAGAGAGCGAAGATGCTTTCAGAGTAGAGTTGGCTAACCGAACGTAAGAGACGAGATCGGGAGGGTCTACCAGGCTCAAGTTAGAGATGCGGGAAGAGTGAGCGACTATGCGATGCCGAGTACTGCCCATTCCTATATGAGACTTGCTGGTGTGTCCTATATTGATTTGCTGGTGCGATAGGGTCTGTTCTTGCTCTATCTTCCCCATAGTAGGAAGCGGGTTTCGACTGGAAAAAATGAGGCAGATGGATCTCATTCAACTAGTAGACAGTTCATCCCAGTCATTCAAGTCCGGTAGTGAACCAGGGCCAGTAGTCAGAATCTACAGTGCTAAAGTCAAGAGTTTCGATCAGGAAATTAGCTCTAGCGACGTGGTCTCATTACCTTAGATGATGAGATTAGGCTCTGAAAGAGGGAAGGAACTCTGAAAGGGCAGTTGAACTGAGTCTGCTTGTCCGATACAAGTGAGGGGAGAGGGCTAACGAGAGGAAGAGGGAGAAGGTGCCCTCATTGCTTTCACCCTAGCAGCATGAGCTAACTACTCACTCGTCCTCGCTAGCTACAGTCCAATCCCTTACCGGCTGCGATAGATCATGATTGACTTGGGCGCCTCTCCCTTCCCTACCTTGACTGAACCTTGAATCCCACTCTCTTGCGGGAATCTGTCTTCAACGAAGCTAGCAGCAAGGTTGAATCATTCTCTGACCCTGCCTTTGATCAAGGGCTCTCGGAATGGACCTGGACTACTCTACTCTTTCAATCGTGGTAGCAAACTTTCTTCGATCCCTTGTGCTAGGGTCAGAGTCAATATCTACTTGAACTGTGCTCGGTCAGGAACTGAAGCTATAGACTCGTCTGAGGGCCTTTCTCCATTTCTTTGACCTCTGAGTTCATGTTCTATTTACGACCTCAACTGGCGATCAGACTCTGAGCATGGGAAAGAAAAGAGAGCCCTGTCTCATTCGGATCTAGCGTCTCGTATCATTCGGATCTAGCGGATAAGCGAAGTCGAAAGTGATCTAGAAGGGGCGTGCGAGAAGGAGGCTCGGAACAGACAAGGGCTACCATGCCGAGTAGAGGAATCCAGTATAGCTTTCCCATGCCGATCAAAACAACATTAGCTGATGATGCTAATACACTAACTATCAGTCTTCTCCCCACTTCCACATCTTATTCCGGCTATTCCTACAGAAGGAGGGGAATTTACTTTTATATTAGGGCCGAGTCGATTATCTTGGGTGTGCTATAGCCTATAGAGTACGAGCTCAGTTCATATTTCTTAAATAGAGAGTCTCCCTCGTTCGGGCAACGGTAGCGTTAGCTAGAAAAAGACAAGGTGGCGGAATCAAAGGCTGAGAGAAAGGTAGGCTCCAGGCGGAACACGCATCTAGAGAGCATGGCACGCGTCACAATGGTTCGAGTCTGAGGGCTTTGGGTGGGCCATCGCTTTGTTGGGCCTGGATTCACTCTTTCCCATTCCCCTCGTTAGCTCGGGCGGAGATGCTCTCTTCTTTTCTAGACAGGGCTATGGTTGCCTCTGCTATCAGTCATTTGGTTAGTGCTCCGCCTCTCCTGGCCTAGACCCCTATCCCAGCTCTACGCAAGGAGGAGTGAGATATAAAGCAGAGGAGGAGACCCGGGCAATAATAATCTTGCTTCGGTAAGAACAGAACTAAGAAGAGTCACTCTATCTTTCACTTACATCCTTTTCTAATGCAGGGAATGGACGCTAGAAGACCCGAGCTAGAGAGCCACGGGCAATTAAAAGCACTCTTAAGAATCAAACCCCTCCCTATTAGGAATGCCTACAGAGTCCTACCCTTTCTTGAACTATAGAGAGATTTTGAATGAACTGATCACTTAATTTAATGAATCGATACAACTAGGCATGAGCAAGGATAGGTGCTAGATATTGATCTTTATGTGGAGCGCTGCTCTTTTCTCTGACCCGCCCCTCTCTTGAACCAGGAACTAGGAATACTTGAGAGAGGTAAGTTGAGACCCACGTCCTCCTCCTTACACGGGCATTTCTGACGCATTTCTGACTCAAGTTTACTGAATCTCACTCGATAGTGTCTTAGAGCCGCTTTGCTACTCCTATTCTTTCCTCCCTCATTCCAAGAGAGGCTGAGAAGGATAAAGAGGTCGGTCACTCCCCAATCAGAGACTAAACTTACTGGGGCTATTGCCTACTGCGCTACGAGACGATAGATTATCCGGCATGAAGAGGGGACTCCTGCTTAGATCGAGCACTACAGAATGCAATAGTGGTTCTTATTTATATACCGGCCCCGACATTCCATGCCTTCCCCGCTACCGAAGAGTTCTTCCTTCTTCCTTTCTTCGCATGCCAGCCGCAACTGGGAAGAGTAGGGATAGCGTAGGGGCTCTATCTGGTGTGAATAAGCTAAGGAGAAGGGAAAGAGAAAGATAGCATCTTCCACTTGCCTCAGAAAGACATGCAAGTCGGACGAGAGCTCGGAATTCACAGAAACCATATGCGCTTCCACGCACAATAAAGAAGCGAGGGCGGTCGAACTCAACGGGGCTATGCGAGCACATATAAGTTTCTAAATCTCCCCACTTTTGGACCATGAGGAGCATTTTGCTGCTATCTTCAGAGTCTGGTAGGGAGGGCTGCAGCTTTCTTTCCGATGGGTTCAATTGTACCTGGGCGTGGTCCTGTACGAAGTTCTCCCTTACTATAGCATGGGAATTTCTTTATAGTATGGCCTCAGAAGACCAGGAAAGTGAGATACTAGACGAATAGTGAGCACGAGTGAATCTACAACTGAGGATGGTGGGTGTAGTCTCTCACTCCTTGTTTGTTGTGGTCTGTGAATAGTGCTTATTAGTTGGGTCCGTCTCACACTTTCCACGGGTGGATGGCATTGTGCTAATTTGTCTCTTTTATTCATCCGACGAGGAGGAGCACGACCTTCTCAATCTGATATCTTGCTTTTGCCCCGCTTCCCAGCCCCTTTCAGTCGACAAGAGCTACTCCAGTCTGTGTGCTATGCCGATTCCTGAGTTCGCACAACTTCGATCCCAGTCTTCTATTCGTCCCTTCTCGTGAAGCCGAGCAATAATTTAATTATATTCTAAGTTCAGTCTGGCGGATTCAGTTGGTGATTCAGTCATGCGATAGTGAATGTGAGTCTGATTCTTCCCTCTGCTTCTTTAGTTGAAGTAATTAGCGAAGCTAGGTCAATCAACTCTCTAGCTACAGCCCCCCTTCCCTTAAGCCTAGACCCCCAAATGGCCTATGATTCAGACTCAGGCAGACCTTGACTGAATAGGTATTAGCTCTTCTGCGGTATGATTCAGTGGGGTTCTCGTAGGGTGAGTTCATGCTCAGCAGCCGTTACACCCAACCTCCATCTTTCTAGATACGAATATGCGAGGGGAAAATTCACGGTTTTATGGCATTCCAGGTTTAGTCATGCAAAGGGCTCTGCGGTCTGCTTTGCAGAGTATGCGCCAATGCTTCGGGTTAGTATGTGCAATTTTCTTTCTACCCAGCTGCTCTGGACTTCAATAGATAAGCGGAGTTAGTCTCTGAGGATAGCCTAGAATGCTGAGTGCCCCTACTAGGTATGATAGTGACCCCGCTTCCTCACTTATGGTTTGATTCTATGCGCTCTGTAGAGTCGCCTACCTGAATTGATTAGTGGGAGAGGTCATGCTACTCAGTCTGGCACGTAAAGCCATTAGCGTGAGGACATGGCCTGGAAAGGAGTGGAAATGATAGGTATTTAGACCCGGATCGAATAGCAGAGCGACCCCAACCTACCTAATTTGCTAACTGACAGAACTAAGCCAAGCAGGCGAAGAAAGGACAGGCGAGGACCACAGGTGCGTAGCGAGTGAGCCCGATTCAAGCATGGCACCGAACGAAGAGGGCTTGGAAGGGAGTCAGGCGGATCATGAACAGTTGAAAGGTAGACTTTGCCAGTGGATAGAAAAGTACACTATGTTGGCTAATAGTTGGCTAAAGGCAATTAGTGCTCCAGTTCCTGTTCATAGTGCTTGCTACTATAGTCGGCACAGCCACTAGGATAATTGACTCCTCTCTCACCGAATGACTGCTTTACAATGTAGTCGCCTAACTCTTATGCCAGCCTAAAACCAAGAACCTATATATAAGGGAGCCAGTGTAAGCTAGAGTAATGTTGGGAACTCACTTCTATGCTTGTACAATGAGGACTATGAATAACTAGCCGCGCTTGCACCAATAAGTTCTCTCTTCGGATGGATGGGATTCCGACATCGGACATGGTTGATCCAAGAGCTTCTTCAAGTCAATCTAGGCTTATGTATGGGTGGGTGTAAGTAGCTAGGGGTCAAGGTGAATCAAGGGATTCCAACTCTTCAAGAAAGGGAGTCTGAAACCAGATCAAGCCTCTACTGAGTCAGCAACTGGTGTTCACTGTCTCGAAAGGGAGTGAGTTGAAGAAGAACTGGGCCCATACTTATAGTGAAGAAAGGGCTCTCCTTTTTTCTTTTCTTACTTTATTTTCTTATATAGTAGTTGTCAAGAGTCCCGAGTATAAATGGATAAAAGGAAGGTCTCTTTAGTTGAAATGAGATAATGGAAGCATGAATGAAGCAGATAAATGAGAGCACCGGTCATTCCCATGCGCCAGATGAACTATATAGTATAGATAGAAAGAAAGTAGACTGGTCTTTAGCATTTCTGACTGCTTCTTTCAACCTGATATGAGCTCTTCATCTCGCAGTTGCGTGACTAATGCCTAATGCAAGTCGAACTGATTTGATTGAGACTCTAAGGGCACTAGATGCTTATAAGTCCCAACCTCACCCGCGAAGGACTTGACTTGTGTGGTGGGGAGCGTAGGCCAATTCCCTCTACTAGAGTAGATCCCCGCCTTCCGAGACTCATTTGACCGGATCGAACCCCCAATCTTGCTTTCAGACAGATTCGCCTAACAAGTCTATTTATCCTATTCTCTCATATCATTCTCTTCCCATGAGCACATATTTAGATTATATGATCTTTATGAGGACATACGATCGAGACCATGCAGTCAACTAAACGATGGTGATCTTGCAATGCACGAATTCATCAATGGTAGACGTCGGCTTCTCCACTCTTCACTTCCAGTAGAGACTGCCGCATGTAGCTATCGCTTCAGATCGAATGTCGGCTCATGTCTCCGACTTGACCGCATCTATGATCTTTCTCCCACATCATTCACCAACTGAAGATCTGAGGCATCACTCAAGAGGGCCGTTCTTCATTGGCGTGTCTCATAGTTGGCTCGCTCCTCCTATCCTTGCTGTCCGCTCCACTACTTTATGAAGCCCAAGATTCCGCGGAACTTGTCTGGTCGGCTCACTATTCGAAAGCTGCTTCACGGGCACATGGCAAAGGTCTCTCGTTCGTCACTGTCGTTCGTCCCTCAGAGCCAAGAACTTGAACTTCTTTCCCCCTCGCCTGACTAGCGAGAACCATGCTTGCAAGCAAAAGGAGAGAGAGGTGTGCGTCGCGTGCCAATCAATGGTCTTCGACCAAGACTTCTAACCCGAGATCACACTCACTGAAGTGAAGACAGGAATGAATGCCACTACTTCTCAGAGAAAGATGGAGAGTAGGTTCTCTTGGGCCCTTACTATATATTCCCGGCAGTTCATGGTCGAGAACGTAGTTGGACAGGACCCATCAATTACTCAATCAGCTGCGGACCAGCTATCGCCGTTCCACTTCAGCTCGCCTTCTTTATATATTTAAAATGTATCGCTGGCAGACTCGTCCGGCGTAGAAATAGGTCTCGATGGCAGACTCAGAGTAAGCATAGGCATGAAGAATGTTCTCGAGTCTCCCATGGGTCTCTTCCATGAATTCCCGATAGCGCGTAGCACCTCTACTTGATTTACTTCCTCCGCCTGTTGAGATCGAATTCTCTCATTCTTCGTTGGTGCCGAGGACCGGCAAGATGCATAGCAGGACACCCGATCTTTGAAGCACTCGCGAATGAATCGTCCCTAACTCCGAACTTGCTTGATTGAACCTCTAGTTCCGCTCCGATACCTCTATAAATATATAGCTCTGTTGGTTAAGGAGATAAATAGCCCCTTTGGCCCTGCATTCATAATATAAGTTCTAATCCGCCTGTATATAATATAAGTACCTC
>JBBMKF010000067.1:447594-460227 GCA_037834155.1 Curcuma caesia | reverse complement strand
AATCGAGAAAGCCCTTGCGCGCGTAGAGAAAACGAAGAAAGCATGCGTCGTTGGTTCCGTACATTGAGGAAGAATGCCATATCATTGCGTGAAAGAACGTAGGCACGGGTTCGATTCCTGACCCTAAAGGATGCGAAAGGCTTTGATAGCTCAAGGGAAGAAACAATGGGCGTAACAATTTAGGAGAGAAAGAGTTCAATATATGGGCTCACGAAAGGTATCATACAAGGGTGCTGAGTAGGTCATTGAGTTCGATGTGCTACCAGAAGAAAAGAGCAGAATAACGCCAGTCAGCGAGTGACGCATTGATAAGGATCTTACAGAGATGCAAAAGACGTAGGTCAATCTTAGTCATAGATCCCGGGACCATACATACAGCGAAGACAAAGCCTTCTCAAGCAATTCAGTAAGAGCTATTCAGTAAGAAAGATCAAGGCAAATTAGGAACTTAATAACGTAAACCATCAAAAGCGAGTTACTATTATAGGGTATAGGGTTGGGATTACAAGGATATCCAATTAGGTCGACAGAGCAATGAAACATCTCAAGCGAGTTACTATTCTAGGCTTGGGATTGCAAGGATATCCAATTAGGTCGACAATTCATATCGAATCGGCTTAGAAAACGTTCATATATTAATTAAAGTAGTGCACTTTGTGCTCATGGCATAAGAGAAGAGAGGGACCACTGCTTGCACCATTCGATCAGACCCATGCCTCGGTAATCACACTAACATTTATGTAATGAAAGCTGTGCTTCATTTAACTAAGGAAATGCAACGCCTACGAAACTGCTTCACTATAGATAGGCCAAGTAGCGGATAATTACCTAGAACGGTAGAGCACCAAGGAACGGTAGAGCACCAAGGTACGCCCTGTACAGGAGATCGGGGGCCATGTCAGTGGGACGCGTGCCATAGGAAAGGAGATCGGGGGCCATGTCAGTGGGACAGGTGCCATAGCATAGGAATGTAGTCCTGCTTGAAAGGACAGGTGCCATAGGAAAAACGTCCTGCTTGAAAGGACGGGTGACTAATGAGAGGAGTAGCCATAGGGGGCAGAGGTAGAAGGCAGGGGGAAAGAAATCGTTCAAGCCGAAGAGGTATAAAGAGCAGAGCAGAGCAAGCAGAGATCCGATCCGTACAACGAGTCCAGGACCAAGACCAGTCATAGACCAAGACCAGTCATAAAGGAGAGGTGCAGAGGTCGCGCAAATCATAAATACAGAGTCAGGATTAGAACGAGGGCCTTGAAGTTCAATATAGAGATTATATGTCAGTAGGTGAAGATTGAACTTAATTTACGAAGTAAGCCGTATAGAGATTATATGTCAGTAGGTGAAGATTGAACTTAATTTACGAAGCCTATAAACTAAATATAAGTTCGCGAGTGCCCTACCATTCCAACTCCGCAGATGAGAAATGAATGCCCAACAGAATATACGATAGGACAGCCCAGTTGGCAGCCTTGGCAGAAGGCAAAGAATAGTAGATAGGCCAGCCTTGGCAGAAGGCACAGAATAGTAGGGAATTGATAAAGAAATAGAAAACAAGAGAGCTAGCAGAAGGTAGAGGATCCTAGCCTTCTACCTCTACATGGCCAATCAAGATTAGTAGGTCGGCTAGGCACGTGTAGTAAACTCGCAAATCAACATTCAGAGAAAGGAGACCCAGAAGGCACTGACATAGTAGGTATCAATGGAAAAACACAAGATCTAAGACTGAGGAAAACAAGATCTAAGACTGAATGAAAGCAATAGAGGGAAAGAAGAGCCAGGCAATAAAGATGAAACTCAACTGAAGTAATATAAGTAACTGGATCTTTCGTAGTTTTGAATCAGAGGAATGAATGCAAGAAAGGGAAGCAGAGGAACGAAAGGAGTCAATCGAAGACCAGAAGAGAACTTAATTATAATAGGGGCGAGGGAAGCAGAGGAACGAAAGGAGTCAATCGAAGAAAGGGAACCAGAGTCACGACCCAAGGGAGGCAGAGTACAGAACAAGGCATTCAGACCTAAAGGGTACACCAGACTCAGGAGTGGAGTCCTAGCACCAATACCCATACTACAGTCAGACCAGCTCCCAGTGGGGGAACCAGAGATTGAAAGCAACTTTTGTAGATGTACAAGCACCGTCGGCACTACATGATTTAGGACTGCAAGAATGAATAGTGATGAGTGATCAACTAATTGATGCCAGGGCTACTATGAGAAGATAAAGTAATGAGTGAGCCTAGAAGCCTTAGGTATGTAGAGTTCGATAAGAGGCTTGAACACTGATCATGACATGGGGTGCGTTGCGCTTGGGACTTTCGGGTTGCGAATGGAACTTAGACTGGGGGTGGGGGTTTGAGCCTTCTATTCGGCAGGGTCTTAGAATTAATACAGAAATCCAGAGAGGAGCAGGAACGAGCGCTAAGATAGATTCAGGATAATGGCATTAGAGGAGCAGGAACGAGCGCTAAGATAGATTCAGGATGATCGCATTAGAGGAGCAGGAACGAGGGATAAGATAGATTCAGGATGATAGCATGAAGCTTGGCATTTCGAGTGGGGGTTTCGACTTGGGTTGGGGACCGAGCCTTGGGTTGGGGGATTACAGTATTTGGGATTCGGGATTACATAGGATTCGGGATTACAGTATTTAGGTATTACAGTATGTGGTACACCAGGATGGGTTAGTTTTATTGCTTTCATTGAGTTGAGTACCCTCGGGTTCCCCTTTCTTAGAATAGGGCATCAGGATAGTCAAATAGATTAGATGTTAGGCATTAAGCCCTTTTAGCTTGAATTGAATGGAATGGAATCCTCGAATGAGATTGAATCCATAGATAGACGTCTAAAGCTAAGATCCCACCCACGAATTGAAAAGAGTATTCCTTGAATTGAAATGAGTATAAGTATACTATCTTAGGCTACAAACAACTTGCAGGTACTGATGGGAAGCTTGATCGTATTGCTTTTTTTGAAAAGAGTCTTCCTTGAATTGAGTAGAGAGATTAGATTCATTTGATCCGGGTTTGAGTTGACTATAGAGGACAGGAACCCTCAAAAGAGTATTGCTTGAATTGAGTAGTCAGCCATAAATTCATAGTAGCCGTACGAGCAGGTAGGCCCAGGCGAACGAAGAATCTAAAGAAGCTTTCTCCGACATCTATCAAGGCAAGGTAGGCCCCAAGAGAAGAGATCGTTTGAAGATTGCAGTCCCCGGAAGAAGAAAACACTACTGGGGCCTGGGCAAGGCCTACTCTTATGTCTCTGAAGCCCCCTAATATAAAAGTAAATTAGAGAAAGGGGAGAGGTTTAGGTTCGGCAGGGTATTTACTATATTTCCAGGTTCTCTAATCAAAAAACACTTTTTAAGCCCTGTTGCGAGGTCTCCCCGCTATGGAGCCAAAAAGGAAACGAAGCGTGTTTCTGTACTGAATCGTTTCTCTTGAATCTGACCTCACCGAACCTTCACCTTAGGGGAGAATTTAGATTTCAAAAAGAGAAATTGAAATTAAAGAGGACCCTTCGGCCTCGACTGCTCTTCCCTTGTCTGGTTCTGGCTACTTGTTGTATCTCTCTAGACCAACCGGCAAGGCGGAAGAGAAAGAGAATAGAAAGAAGAATAATTCACACTTTTTTTTCTTTCATATCAGCAAGTCGTTCATGGCTTTGGGTTACTTGGCGCTGCCTATATACTCTATTCTATACCTCTCCTCCATACTATTCTCTTTCCGTCGCCCCACAGCCCATAACAGTATTGCGTGCCCTCCTTAAGTAAGTTCTTTGGCTTGAAAAACCCGTCGTTTCTTTTGAGCATATCGAGGTCGGAATGGGATCGGGTCTTTTCACGTCTTCTTGTCCGGTTGTCCGCTTGTCCCGTTGTCTCGTATTAGGTTATGAGCTCTGCTCCGCGAGTGTTTCTCCTCTTATTTGTGGTTGAGGTTTCCTATCCCGCTCAAAAATTGCTTTCAAATTCCTCCCTTGTTCCCCAGACCCTTGGGTCTCCCCCCTCGAGTCTGGTTATCGGCCCTGTATATATATTTGGCGTCAGCTTGTCCTGCAAGTCCTCCCTTTCTCTTAACCTGCAGGATGACCCCCAATATCCAGTACTGGTTTTGTACTGTCAGAGCCCTATGCCATTATATCAGTTGGCAATCATTGGGAAGGGGATTCAATCGTTGCCCGTGTCTGGTTTGGATCAAATGATCTGGTCTGTCTTTCACCGGTAGTTTGATCTACCTGCCTTTGTTGGGCAGCTTCGCGTTTTCTACTTTTTTATTGGCGAGCGAGGAGAGGTTCCAGAGCTTTAGCTAGCACCGGAATGACCCACATAATATGTATGGTTCAGTGGATTCCATAATCTCGTCATTTTTTGATGTAGTGTTCCCCAAGTCTTTTCCCAATTACCCCTACCGGTTACACCTCAACAGACTTAAGTGTTTCCTTGTTGCTTCGGTATGCACTGTCTTGCTCTGTTAGACCGGTCTAGTTTGAGCGAATTCACAACCTCCCCATACTCAACTGTTCCAAGGGACCTTTCATTGACTTGGGTTACTGTCGGCTTATTGGCCTATCATCACTTTAGTCCTAACTTCTAGGCGCCTCTAACTCGACTTTCTCCTGTATTTTGGTCCAAGGTGTGTGGTGGCTTTGAGGTTTCTATCGAAGTACTTTTGTGCCCACCTATTTGGGGACGTGCCCCTCGTTTGGTTCAGCTGTGGGCTTTTCCTTCTTATATTACTGGAGTTTGGCGCAGTCGCCAACTTATATATTAAACCTTCCTCCGTATGGATTTTCTGGGTTACTTGTCTTTGCTTTAGCTGTGAGCAAGTGTGCATATCGTCGTTCAACAGGAACTCACTTTATCGAACTCAACTCCCGATTTTAAAGAGACTCTTTAAATTCCGTCAGTCCCTAGGTTTCAGAGCTCCCAGTCTTCACGGTTTTAATGTGTTGATGGTGCTCTTAGCGCCCGAACCTGTATTTCCGGTTTTAATGGCTCTACAGGTTGTGACCCACTTGTGCATACTTGCAAACTATGGTACAGAAGGGTTCTGCTTTTACGTCCTCCCTTTAGTCAGGCTTTACTTGGGGTAGCGGCACAAATCTTTGTTCTTGCACGTATCGACGCGGGTTGCGCTTTCATGCGCCGTACATCCTTTAGCAAGTTGTCTTTTCAGTCAAGCTCCCGCTTGTAGCCCACTTTTATCCATAAAAGCACAACTTGGAGGATATCCTCCTCGGATATCCCACTTCGAGACGGAGGATAGCTTGCTAAAGGTATACTTGGAAATTGGTTTCGGAAGGGAAACTCCGAGCTCCTCGCCGTACTTCGATTCTAGTATTGATTACCAGGGATGTACGTCGAGCCAGAGCCTTATACTTGACTTTCCAGATGATCTACGTGGACTTTTCTGGCGATTGTTGCATCTGTCAGATTCTCCAATTTGACTGGACGGGAGAATATCTGTGTGTCAAGAACAATTCTTCAAGTCTTGGGTGCCTTCTTAGTTTTTTGCATTCCACCAAACTTTTTCCAAAAAGTATGTTTTCGTTTCTGCTTGGGGTACCAGTGGCCCTGGGGAGATTACCGAAAGGGCTCTCTCCTTTGGTACATAGGGATGAATTTTAGGTATCCTTTAGTACTACGGATTGGTTTTAGGTCTTTGACTCTACTTACCGGCTCCACCGCCGGAAAAAAAAATGTAGTAGCAACAATTAGGATCCCCCGTCTCTTGTCGCTTTTTGTAGAACCAACTCGTAAGTTTCAAGTCTCGACGTTCGCCGTGTTCCAAGCTTTCGTATCCCAACATCTTCTCCCCTGTCGATTTTTCGAACTTCCCGTTGTCTTCTCCCTCGGTTTTCCAACGTTCAGTTGTCTACGTTTTGTCTTCTGTGCAAGTGATTCTTGTGTTTGCATGTTCCTCAGGCATGCAGTCCGTGGAGTATCGGCCCTGAGCAGCCTTCCTTTTTATTGGACCCACAATCCGCTATGTGTCCATTTGATCCGTGTTCTTGACTTAACCCGGCTCAAGTTCTGTAGTCACCCCCGCACCTTTCTAAACCAATTAAGGACATCCGTGGGCTCGGTGTTTGAGTTGAGTTCTTTGGTTTGAGATTTTGTTCACTTCTTTTTTGTTGCAGATCTTCGATTGGGCGTTTCTCTCCTCGTCCGTGCTTTTTGCCCAGGTTAAGATCTCAGAGTTTTGAATGTCCCAACTTTGAGAGTCCACACAGCACGTGCGCTCGCAACCTACGAGTTTTGCTGAGTCTGATCCAAATTTTTCAACGACCTACCATATAATGTTGTTTTTGTCGTACAAATTTGAGTAAAGTAAATTTGGCCTATTCTATTAGGGAAATTGGGCCTCTTCTATTAGGGAAATTCGGAAAATTGGGCCTATTCATTAGGGAAATTGGGTATCAAATTTCGTGTCAAAAAAGTCCCCAAAAGTCTCTGCTGATTACAAAGCGCATAGGAGCGAGCAACCCAATCTTTACAGGTGTTTGAGCGAGCAAACCAATCTTTCGAGGTGTTTTCACGAGTTAGAAAAAAACGATATTCCAATTCACCCCTCGACTCGTGGGGATAGGGGGGAGGAGACCCGTAACCCTTTAGGAGAAAACTATAAGACAGAAACAACACCAGGGAAGAAAGAAAAGCGCATAGGAGCGAGCAAACCAAAGTTTACAGGTGTTTTGTTCAGTTGATGCGGTTTTGAACGGTTTAGATATCAACAACGGCGTACTGGGCCCCGACCCTATAGGATCAGTCCCGAGAAATGGAGGAATGGTTCTTGAGGTTTCTGTGTATAGGGTTTGAGTAATTTAATTTGGGAGTGCTTTAGGATAGTAGTGCCATAAATAGGGTTAAAGCCGTGCCGGGAAAAGAGAAAAGACCCCCATCCCCATAGGCATCTTGCTTCTATCTCTGCCAGTCCATCGGTTCAATACTATTCAGTGCCATCTGCCAATTCATGCTGAGTGTGATTGGTCCTATTTCTATTTATTCACTTGGGGTTGCGGGTGGCATGAGGGACGGAGAGCATGAGAGCCCCCCTAGGAGGGATTAATGACAAACATAAAATACAATATCTATATGAAACCCCAGATCAACATACAGATCTTTCTATACTCAAATCAAACCCAAAGAAGCTGAATTCAGCATACTCAATGAAAGCTAAACTCCAGGGATTAATGCCTAACATTGAGTAAGGATCTCCCTCAGAGGCGTACCGGGCCAAAGACGACAGGCTCCCCTAAGGTGAAGGTTCGGTGAGTAAAAGGTGATATGACGGTGCCAGGGAGGCGCGCAAACCAGTCTCAGATGTAGAGTTTTAGATTGGAATCAACCGTAGGCGGTAGAAGGTCAAAGGAGCTTCGGAAGGCAATCGACAATGCAAAGATTCGACCCAGGTCATGCTAAGCCCAGGAGCACTTATATATCGCATAGGAAAGACCTCGCGAGGAGAGCCGCATCAAGGTGCAGAGGACAGGATGCCCAGGCGAAGGCTGATAAGTTACTAGGGCCAATCAGACAGGTATAGCGCACCAGAGCAAGGGTGGGGAGTCAAAAGCTTAGGGAAGAGTAGATAGCAGACCTCGACCACAGCACCACATTCTTGGACCACAGCACCACATTCTTTAATTTCAGTCTTCGGAGCTGACTTCTCGGGAGGGAGAGGGAGAGGAGTAGGAAGAGGAAGGGAAGAGTGAAAGCAGCCGACCGGAACCGAGGCTCTGAAAGAGGAAGACTGACCCACTGAATCCCACTACGCGGTCCGGAGCTAGACCAGAGAGAGCCCAAGCAAGGTAGGCTAGACCAGCCTGTGAGGACGAGCCCAGCCCCCAAATCTAATGTATGGGCGGAAGAGCAGCAGTTAGAAAGGGACGGGTGCGTGCGGCTTGGGGTTGAGCCTTTGGTGTCTGTAGTATAACCGGACGGGAAGAGAAGAGAAGAAAAGAGGCTAAGAAGGATTCCTGGATTGATGGCCGGGATTCTTGATTCAATTATTTGGCAATAAATGCAATTGATGTTACAGGACGGGTTAGTTTATGATGAAAGGATTGATTAAAGGGCGGGTTGGGGTTTCGACTTTGGTTCTTTACCCTTTTTCCGGGCTTCCGGGCGTCTGATGTGTTTTTATTTACCTCTTCCGTTTCTCATGTATGAGTTTGTGAATTGCTTTATAGAAAACTGCTTTGGATTTGGGATACGGGTAGTCCGATAAAAAAGAAAAGAAAAGACACCCTTCTCGGGGTCGGGGTTTGGGGCCCTTTATGTCGGGTATGCTTTGGGGCACCCTTTATCCTTGGGTTTGCGGTATAGAGTATATCTAGTAAATCTCTTATATTAAATAGAAAACCGGTATCTGCTCCACTTGGCGGTTAGCTTTTATATTTCCTGGACGGGGTGGTGTGGTTTTGATTGACCTAGGAGCATACGTCATTTTATCAGTCGATCTATAAGCTTCGTTATGACAGGACTCTTTCTTTTTAGAGCGTATTTTGAGCCTTGGGTTGGGGTTGGAGTTAGGGCACCCTTTCCTGTTGGGGTTAGGGCACCTTTAAAGAGGTATTTGAGTGACTATAAAGACTTCATATGCACCAAACAGCTTAGAGGATTGAGGGGTCGGGGTTGAAAAAAAGAGATCAGTAGTAGAGTTTTGCTTCAATTGAGTTAAGTAGAGAAATTAGATTGAACTGGGGTTGAATTGAGTTGAGTTCAACAAAGATCAACCGATCTAGGAAGTCATTCTATTTGGCAATACCTGTCTTAGGAAGTCATTCTATTTGGGATTGATGGCTGTGACGTATCCTTAACGGACGGGATTGAGGAAGAGTTTAGCTTGAATTCAGTTGAGTAGAGAAAGATATGTAGGGCATTTCTCGTTCGTAGATGTGAAAAGAAGCAGAATGAAGCTTAAAAGAAAGGGTTGGAGTTCAGTTGAGTATTTCACTGGGGATGTATGAGTATTCCATTTATATTGATCTGGGGATGTAGCTAAGCTAAGCTAAGTGTGTTCTATCTTGATTCTTCCTGACCTCGATTCGTTTCCTCTATTGCGTTCATTGAGTACCCTCTAGGGTGACCCTAGAGTTGATGACCTTTCATCAGTATGAGTATAAAAGGTATTCTATTTCTATTTCAAAGGGATTGCCAGTCGTAGATAAAGGGATTGCCAGTCATCGATAAAGGGATTGCCAGTCGTAGATGTTAGATTTCAATCTCGGATTGGCAGTCGTAGATAAAGGGATTGCCAGTCGTCGATAAAGGGATTGAATTACCTTACCTTGTAGCTTGTATTTATCTGGGGTTGAGTTGAGTACCCTCTTGAGTATGCTGACCCTGGAGTATGGAGATTCTATAGCTTGAATTGAGTACCCTTGAGAGCGGAATGAGGCTTCTGTGGGTTATAGCTGGTTGTTCCTTCGTCGATGTGAGTGGCAGTATAGAGAGCGGAATGCGTCGATGTGAGTGGCAGTATAGAGAGCGGAATGAAGCTTCTGTGGGTTTAAGTTGATGGTATTCCTTAGCAAAGAAATACAGTACCGAAAGAAACCCAACAACAGGAGTGAATGGAATGGAAAGGGAAGTGAATGGAAAGACGACAGGAGTGAATGCAAGCAAAGAGAGTCTCGATCGAAAGGACAGAACAGATGCAAGCAAAGATCCCAATCGATCGAAAGGACAGAAATACGATATCAAACAAAGGGCTGCAGAGGTATCGATCAAACAACTGAACCAAATGCAACGTATCGAGAGAAAGAAAGAACTCAACAGGAAAGAACGAGATGCCTGGACGGAAACAGAACGAAAGGCAACGAAAGACAGATTCAACTCAACGGAAGAAAAGAGTGCCCATTAACTATATATTTAAAGAAAACATCAGCAGTAATTCGTTCTTTGGGTACTGAAGGAGATAAATAGCCCCTTTGGCCCTGCATTCATAATATAAGTTATAATCCGCCTGTATATAATATAACTCTGCTACCCCTGTATATATATTGGGGAGAGAAATAGCCTTTGGGGCTATTTACGACTAACCGGGCACGACTCTTTCTATACAGCAAGGAATCGAAAGGGAAGCAGAGCAAGGAGTCAACTCCAGACCAGAGCAGTCAATGCAACAAAGGGAAGGGAAACTAATAAATAGAAAGGAAAGGATCTTTCGTAGTGTTCTTTATATGAAGGGATTCGACTGGGGTTGAAAAGCAGAACTGGGATTTGAGTCGAGGTCAGTCGTATAGTGATTTCAGGGCTCGATAGCTCAGTTGACTTCATAAGAGTAGAGAGATATGGGTTGGAACCAACGACAGGAAAGATGCCAGGGTACGACATACGACAGGAAAGATGCAAGCAAATCGAATACAGAAAGAGAGCGATATCGAAACCGAACGACAGATCCAACAAAGTATCGAGAGAAATGCCACCAGCAAAGACAGAACGAAATAAGACATACGCAAGGAACTCCAGAACAAAGACAGCGAGATGACAGCAAAGCCAAACTCGTCATATTTCTGACTTCGAAGGTATCGATCGAAATGCAACGAAAGAGAGCAACAACTCAACTCCAGACCAGAAGATCAGTAGTAGAGGTGACTATCTACGATATGGTATTTGAAGTTACAGCCTGACAGAGAGCTCAATAGAGTTACGAGAGGGGTCAACCTTTCATTGAGGTGACGAGGGGTGAACCTTTCAGGGAGTTACGAGAGCAGAATAAAAGCACAGCAGAATGAATTCAGTTGAAAAGAATTCAGTTGACGAGGGGCGACCAAAGGGAGAGGAAGCACCAGCTCGAAAAACTCCTTTTTAAAGGAGAAAATAAAATCCACATTCCCAAACCGTACAACTCAAAGTCATAGGCCCTATATGAAGCCCTGGCGGAAGCATTTGATGAAGCTCAAGCAGATGAATTGTAAGAAGCTATTTATGAGGCTATCTCGGAATGAGACTTGTAAGGAGATATTTATGAGGCTATCTCGGAATGAGACTTGTAAGAAGCTATTTATGAGGAAGCGACTTTAATTTGACTTTATATAGGCGGATGCGACCTCAATTTCACTTTATATTAGGCCTCTTCTGATTCAGAAGCACTTCATGAATCAATTTATGATGAATCAACTGATACAACTCAATCAACTGAAACAAATGAATCACCTGAATTACCTGAATCAACTAAATCAACGGATTTCTTTTCAGAATCAACTGATACAACTCAATCCACTGATCCATCCGCCATAGACCGAAACTCATATCATATGCCACACCTAGACCTAAACTCGGGGGACCTTCGCTTTGGCTTGGCAGACGGAGGCTACTAAACCTCATACGCCCTTGGCTTTGCCTTGGAAGACGTAGGATCAACCTAGGGTGACCTTCGCTTTGACTTTGCAGACGCGTAGGCTCAACCAAAGGTGTCCTTGCCTTGGCAGACGGAGGCTAAACCTCAGATGCACTTGGCTGGCATTCCTGCCTCAGGTTCACTTTAATAAGTTAAATACTAAGCTGACCCTCTTAAGGTTCCACTTCAGAAGTTGTTAAATCCGAAGCTGACCTTTACTCTGGTTCACTTGAAGAAGTTAAATCATAGGATGACCCAGCGGCACTTGAAAAAGAAGTAGTTAAATACTCATATGCCCTTTCCTATGGTTCCATTGAACAAGGAAAATACTAAGGTGCTACTTCAAACCACGGGGAAGCTACAGGGGACTCCTAAGGTGCAACTGAAAAACCACTTGGGAAAGCCACAGGGGACTCCGGCTGGTCCCTTTCCTCAGAAAAACACCCCTTGTAGGCTGCCCATGCCAATACTTCAAACATAAAGCGTACCTCAGCTTTAAACACCCTTGTTGGAAAGCTACAGGTGCAACTCCCCTTTAAGGCGTTTCCTTCGTCTGCTGCCCTTGCTGCCATTGAACCTAACTCAGCAGCCCAAACTGAAACCAAAGGAGAAGCTACAGCTGCCTTGTTAAACCCTGACACAGAAACAGATGCCCTAACCGGTAAAAACCTGACAACGCACCTCTAAACCTCAACCTAAGGAGAAACTGAAACCCAAGGAGAAGCTACAGCAGACTTGTTAAAGCACGACCCAAACATAAAAGACTTTCGCACCAGATACAGACCAAAATATGACCTAAGCAGTACACGCACTAGACCCAGACCAAAAGATGCAATGCCATAAACGACACCTCCAACGGTAGCTGTTGCATTAGCTTTTGCATTCAAAGTGTCAGTTCCATTAGAAGAAGAAGAACCTGACACAGACGAAGAAGCTCTTGACTCAACCTCAGACAAAGGAGGAAAACCGGTACCACTCCAACATACCCAGACCCAGAAGCCTTAGCCTCAAACTCAGAAGCCATATTCGTTCCGGCATTTGCAGTTGCCTGGGCATCTCACATTTCAAGATTACCTAGACCCAGAAGCCTTAGCCTAAAACTCAATTCCCATTTCCTGCATTTCAAGTTGCCTTTCTTTCGTATCCCAATATATATACAGGGTTGAATAGCGAACTTATATTGTAGTACCTAACATATATTGGGAATTTATTATAGCCCTTCGGAATTTATATTTATTTTAGGTAAATATCTCCTTTATATTGATTTTAGGCTTAGTCGTAAATAGCCCCAAAGGCT